>CATIWO010069273.1:0-33015 GCA_949673435.1 Macaranga tanarius | reverse complement strand
CCATGCAATATATGTTTGAGATATGTATGTTGTGAATGGATGGAATGCAATGTATGTATGAGATATATATATTGTAAACCGATTAATATGCAAAGTGAGACCTTAATTAAGGACCCAAAAATCTTCTAATCAAATTTAGGTATTGACTCTCCATTAAAGCAATAACTTGCAAAGTTTTAGGCTTATGTACACTGGCTATGGATACATAGGGGTGTGCATTTTCACTAAGAGATCTTTGTAGTGCTATTGTTAAGCACAAGATGTTGTGGGTGTATCGATACACTATATGCCAAGAATGGCAAATATGAGTACCTGAGGTGTGTAGTGTTCAAATCCATACATTTCACTATTTTAATAGTGTGGACCTAACTAATGCTAAAGGTTAAGAATGCCAATTAGGTGTACCTGAGGCCCGTAACATTAGGAGCCAGATTGAAATCTCACATGAGATGTGATGAACAAGAGTTGTTCACTTATTGAATGCTAATATTCCAAGAATGGCAATTAAGCGTACCTAAGGGATATTAGTAGTTAATTAAAAACTCTGTCACCCACTAGAAATCCATCTAACAAGGATTTATATTTCCTATTTATAAGTGTAGGATTCGCCAAGTTAGTGGGAGGCCATTATGATTAAAGGCCAAATTTAATGGTGATTACAATAACATATAACTAATTAATCTTATTACCTTTTGCATAAATTGATAATATGAGACCATTAAACCCAATCTCCATCATACTCGACAACAATAGGCTCACGGGACCAAACTTTATAGATTAGCTAAAGAATCTAAAAGTTATTTTAGCTTTCAAAAAGATACTATATATATTGGAACAAAACTTTTCCGGACCCCTTCCTGAAAATACTTCTCAAGAGAAGCATGACATTCTTGAAAAATAGAAGGATGATGACATACAAGCACTTTGCATAATGTGGACTTTCATGAGCACCGAAATCTATCGGTAATATGATAAGTACACTAGTGCAAGGGAAATCCTACTTCACCTACAAGAGTTATTTGGTGAGCGTAGTAGGACCGCTAGATATGAGATATCAAAGTGGTTATTCCATAATAGGATGAAGAAAGGAGAGGAAGTGGGAGCCCATGTGAACTCCAAGATTAGATTAATGGAGGAGCTACAGAGTCTGAACTTCAATCCCTTCCTGAATCTTTTGGGCAAACTATTGCCAACTTCCATATGAATAAGATAGAGTGTACACTTGCGGAGCTCTTGAATATGCTTATGACAACTTAAAAGGCCATTCAAGGAAGCAAGGGGAAGGAGGTTGCTCTTATTGCTTCTTTTAGTGGGACTAAGAAGAAGAGCAATAAGAAAAAGAAAGCTAAGACAAGTGTTATCAAGGCTACGGGAGGAATAGCCAAGAACAAAGGGAAGTCCAAAGTGAAAGATGATAAAAGCAAGAAAAGATGTTTCCATTATGAAAGTGAAGGACATTGAAAGAGGAATTGTCCTAAGTACCTTAAGTCTCTCAAGATAAAAGGAAAGGGCAAGGATGGAGAAGGTGAGTCTTTCTCTAATTTATTTGCTTCTAAATGTTCTAAGAGCTCATCTAATGTATGGGTATTAGATACTGATGTAAGTTCTCACATTTGTTCATCCTTGCAAGATCTAGCAAATGAGAAAAGGTTAAGGCCTAATGAGGTGACCTTAAAGCTTAGAGATGGAGCAAGTGTTACGGCCAAAGCTATAGGATCTGCCTCTATTGATTTATATAATCATGTTCATCCTTACAGGATCTAGCAAATGAGAGAAGGTTGAGGCCTAATGAGATGACCTTAAAGTTTGGAGATGGAGCAAGTATTACGGCGAAAGCTATAGGATCTACCTCTATTGATTTATATAATAATGTTTTGTTATTGGAGGATATATTATATATACCTCATGTCTATAAGAACATTATTTCTATCTCTAGTTTAACTAGTAGGGGTTATGAATTCTATTTTGGTAGACATGTATGTGACATTTATTTTGAAAATAAATTGGTGGGCATGAGTTATTTAATATATGGTTTATATTATGTTAATAATATTCCAATAACACTGAACCTCTAAATGTTGTAAATTCTTTGTTAATTAAAAATACCTCTAATTCCAAATATTTGTGGCACTTGAGGTTATATCATATTGCGGAGGATAGGACCACAAAGTTAAAAAAGATGGAAATATTGAGAAATCTTGAGTCTGCATCTAATTCAACTTATGAGGCCTGTCTTCAAGGTAAGATGACTAGACTACCATTTGTTGGACAAATTAAAAAGGCTAAAAATATATTAAAAATCATACATAGTGATGTATGTGGATCATTTAGTGAAATGGCTAGAGCTGGTTTCTACTATTTCATAATCTTTATAGATGATCTATCAAGGTATGGACACTTGTTTCTTATAAAGAATAAAAGTGAATCATTTGAAAAGTTCAAAGAGTTCAAAGCCCAAGTAGAAAACTAAATTAGAAAAATATTAAAATCCTACGATTGGATTAAGGAGGTGAATACTTAAGTACTAAGTTCATTGAGTTCCTTAAGGAATATGGCATTGTATCACAACTTACATCACCGAGAACGCCACAATTGAATGGTGTATCCGAGAGGTAAATTGTACCTTATTAGATATAGTACGTTCAACGATGAGCTACACCAATCTTCCTATTTCATTTTGGGGTTATGCACTTCACACAACCTCCTATATCCTTAATCGTATTCCATCCAAGTCCGTTTCTACTACACCATATGAGATATGGCATGGTAGGGCGCTAAGTTTTAAACACATTAAGATTTAGGAATGCCCGGCCTTTATCAAAAGGCTAAAATAGGACAAGTTGAATGTAAAATTGATTAAAGAAAGGTTTGTTGGGTATCCTAAATACAGTTTAGGATATTACTTTTATCTTCATGTTGAATAAGTTGTTGTTGTAAGTAGAGATACCATATTTCTTAAGAAAAAGTTTGTTAAAGAAGGTGGTAAAGGAAGGAAGATAATATTAGATGAGAAGTCATCTAAGGAAGCCCAACAAATTGATCAAATGGATATTAATTAACCCAAAAAGCGTATTCTAATCGAAGGTGTCATCACACCAATTCCTAGAAGGATTATTAAGGTATCTCGTCCACTAGAGATATGATTTTCTCTATAATGTGCAAGAGTTGCATATTTATGAAGAAAGCAATCATGTTGATGATCCTACTAAATATGAAGAAGCTTTATCAAATAAAGATTCTTCAAGATGGCTTGAGGCAATAAAAGTTGAAATGGATTCCATGTATGCAAACTAAGTCCGGACACTTGTTGATCCTCCTAATGGTATAATACCTATAGGATGTAAATGGATCTTCAAGAGAAAGATTAATGCATATGGGAAGTTGATACCTATAAAGCTGGGCTTGTAGTGAAAGAGTTTCGCTAAAGGTAAGGGGTCGACTATGAGGAGACTTTTTTGCCGGTAGTCATGCTTAAATCCATTTGAATTCTTCTTACTATAGTTGCACATTATAATTATGAGGTTTGGAAAATGGATGTCAAAACCGCCTTCCATAATAGTTATGTTGAGGAAGAGATTTTCATAGAGCAATCTAAGAGTTTTGAATCCGAAGATGGCTCAAAAGTATGTAAGCTTAATAGATCAATTTATGGTCTAAAGCAAGCTTCAAGGAGTTGGAATCATCATTTTGATGACGCTATCCATTCTTATAGTTTCATTAAGAATAAGGATTAGCCATGTGTTTTTAAGAAAGTTAGTGGGAGTCAACTCACTTTCCTAGTATTGTATGTGGATAACATTCTATTGATTGATAATGATGTTAGTATGCTTACATCTATGAAGCTATGGTTGTCTAAAACTTTCTCAATAAAAGACTCAGGGGAAGCTACCTATATTCTAGGAATTCGAGTCTATAGAGATAGATTGAAAAGAATGATGGGCTTATCCTAAAGTCTTTACTTGGAAAAGGTGTTGAAGAGGTTCAACATGCTTGATTCCAAGAGAGGATTGATACCATTTAGGTATGGTATCCACCTATCTAAGGCGATGTCACCTAAGACACCCGACGAAATTGAAGAAAAGGCCAAAGTTCCTTATGCTTCAGCTATAGGAAGCCTAATGTATGCCATATTATGTACTAGGCTAGATATTGCCTATATTGTTAATATGACTAGTAAGTTTTAATCTAACATAGACTTGGAGCATTGGGTGGCGGTTAAGGCTATCCTTAAGTACTTGAGAAAGACTAAGGATTTAGTCTTGACTTATGGAGAAAGTGACTTACAACTTGTAGGTTTCACAGATTCTGACTTTCAGTCGGATGTAGATGATAGAAAGTCTATCTCTGGGTTTATGTTCATCTGTAATGGAGGTACAATGAGCTGGAAGAGTTCCAAGCAGTGGATTGCCCAATTGGGCTAGTTCAAGTGGATTGTCTAACCGATCTGATTAAAGTGGATTATCTAATCATGCTAGTAAAAGTGGATTGTTTAGTCAAGTAATTAATGTTTTCTTCCATTTCTCTAAAGCTTATTCAAAAGGAAACAATTCCTAAAAAGTTTAAACTACCTAGTCTTCCTTTTTATGATGGTACCATGAGTCCTAAAGATCATATTACAAAGTTTAAGACAATTACTGAATTTTATACCCATTCAAATGCTATTTTTTATAAAATGTTCTGCACAACTTTTATAGGAGCTACACAAACATAGTTTAATAACTTGGCTCCTAATTGTATTCACTCATTTTCTGATTTCAACAAGCTCTTTATTAGTAGGTTCCTTGCCAGTATCCTTGCACCAAGAGATACTTCTTATTTGGGGTATCTGTCATTTAGAATAAGGGTGAAAGCTTGAGGGTATATGTTTCTAGATCCAACATGAAAGCTCTTACAATACCCAATTTAGTACACTCCCATGCCATTAAGTTAATAATGGACAACACTAATAACTTACCCTTCTTCAATTCTCTATCCAAAAATAGACCAACATATCTTGCAACCCTTATGGATAAAGCAGGAAAGTATATTTGACAAAATGATGCCTTCCGCACCATCAAGGTCGTGCCAAACACAAAAAGGAGTTTGTAGATTCTTCCTCTTTTAAAAAGGCTGAAGAGAGTATAAGCACCATGTATATAAGCTTAGTTAGGGAGATTCATGTCTGTGATGTGCAGATACCTCAAAGTAGATGATTACTGGGTGAACTATCTCAGTAAGACAATAGTAGTTAGAGAGTTCCACTTAGGGATGTCTAAATAGAGATCCTATCTTGTGTCAACATCTACAAAGCTTTTGAAATTTGTCCTATCCAGGGAAGGTCGTGCATGGAACTATAAGCATATAAAGAAATATTATCAGCATAAGGTGTACCTTTTTTGCTTTATTATTGAATTAATGGTTATTTTTTTATTCTGTAAATATTGAGTGGAGAATGTTTGTTTTACCTTTTTTATTGAAAGCTATTATCTTGTAGATTCAAGTGTATTAATGATTGCATCTTCTCTTAGAAATAAAATATTTCCTTATGGCATATTTCTTCTCAAAAATTTTCCACAAAGGGAAATAATATCAATCAATTGAAAGTCTTCAAAAGTAAGACAAATCCATTAACACTATTGGAGCTACCGCATGGGAATCCCTATAAAGGAAAATCAATCAGCCTTATATACACAAATAACCTATTGAGCACCCTCAGCAACATTTAAGCCCCTGAAACACTCATGGGCTCTGAAGACCTTATAATTTGCAGAAAATATCCTAAGAAGGATTTTTCAATTAGGAATACCGAAAAAGGATTTCCTGATTAGGAGTACCCAAGAAGAACTTCCTAATCATGAGTGTCGAGGAGAAATCACCTATTTATACTTTTTTGTCCATAACATTTTAGACTCAAAATAGGGAGACTATTGATGGAACACAAAAAATATGCCACCAATAGGATCTTGACATATGGCATCAACCTTATCCTACATGCCACATTGAACGATCTTTGACCATTTAACATTTCAACTCTTAAAGTTAATGTTGGGTTTCAGGTCACAGTCACGCAGTGGAAAACAAAACTTAAAACACCCAAAACCCTCACATGATCCAAGAAGTTCAGATTAAATTAATAAAACTGAGTCCAGAATCTTACCAAGATGAAATTAAAGGCAAGATTATTGAAAGGATGAGAGGGGGTTCACTTTGGTGACACCCTACCTCGAGCCTTTTATTGTCTCCTATCAGAATACAGACACAATTGTTGAGCAACGTCCTCTACTGGTATACACATGAACAGAATACCCAAAAATGATGCTGGTGTACTAGCACCACTTTCACTCTTTTCTCTCTGTGTGTATTTCTTAAAAGAACGTGTTTGTGAATAATGATACGAGATATGTATGTTCCTGCTCAACTACACAACCCTATATAATATATATATACACATTATATAGGGTTTCATTAGTCTTTCACAAATACCAAAACTCCTTTTGGTTTATCATTATCCATATATCTATATTCATATATATATATATATCCCAAAACTATTTTAGATATATATATAAATATATTTTTCCTTTTAAATTTAATTATGGTAACTATTATAAGAAATAAATTATAAATATTTAAACATAAGACAGATAACTATCTTATTGAGTTAATAAGCCCAATATCCATTTTGGACTTATTCTAAGTGTGTGACACTATAGGTTCACACAGCGTTGGCAGTGGACCTGAAATTTCATTTACAACCCACAAGTCATAAGGGATCTCTAGTAAAATATTATGACTACCCAAGTTATGTAAAGGTCGTTATTCCAATATAACCTATTTCACAATAAATATTACAGTCCGTTTTGTCACATGATATCTTTGATTGAATACAAGGCATGGTTTATATCATCCTTAATAATTTAATCACATTATTTCTCGATCTTAGTTAGACTGAAATTGATAACTCCTTATCAACTGATTTCAAGCACGACCATGTATTAATATTCAGTCTAATTTATCAAAGGGCCCTTAGATATCTTTCTCATTATCAGTGAGAGATAAATTCCTTCTTGATCACTCATATTCCTCACATGATTCATTTTATATCCAACAACAATCTATTATATCATCCTGTTAAAGATAACATTAGGATGTATCAAAATATAAAACTCATCATGCAGGAACTTATGACAATTATCCATGTAGTAATCTCATTGTGGGTCAATCCAATACATCCTATGTACTTATGACTTGACTTTGCATGCCTTATACATGATCAGTAAAACATGATCATCAGTCAACCTCATACCAGTTTTCGTTCATTATTTTGCCATAATAATGACTGACTATGGATGATTTAGAATATAACTCATTTTCATCTAAGAGTTTTACTATCAAGTCACACACTTGATGATCTTAGACAGAATTAATTATTTATGGAATTTAATAGAGACAATATGAAACAATGCCTCTTTATTACTGACAAAGTCACAATATGGCCATAATACAATTGGCTTAGGGCACATCACTAATAGTTAAACAACTATGTCCACTTGGAACATTCTATTTAATACACACTAAATGGAACCTTCAACTTGGGACTTACTAAATCATGACTAGGAACTCAATACCTAGATAGGACATCCCACTTGGGAATCCTAAATAGGACATCCCACTTAGGAAAGGCTACTCAAGAAATATGTTTTCTTTCTCTTCTAACAAGTATTAAATGTCGCCACCTGTAACATATGATGCGCCATACTCTTAAAAGTCATCATACTGACAAGACCAATAGACCAATAAAATTCCTTCTTTCTACCAACTTTTAAGGCTATAAAAAGTCTCACTCTCCAAGACCACCAAAATCTTCTTCTGGTGGTTCTAATTTAATTTGAAATATACATAAATTCTCTTCCTTTAACATTCAATATTTATTATTTATTGAATTCGTCATTCTAACCATTCAAGTCATCCTATTTGGAGATTCCTGACTTGACCATCGGAGGGGTCGTAGGTTAGGCCAAACCCTTTAGTTTTTCTTTGTTCTTTACTTGTAGATAATTATTAATGAGTTGGAGTTGAGATGTTAGAGAATCCCCATCAGTATATATATCTCTTTGTTTATTATATTCCTAGTTTGCTAAAAGGGTCCTTGGGCCTAATCACCTGAAGATGGGTTAAATTTAATTTTTGATGGGGTTATTACATAACAGAGAAACTTAGGTGTTATAGGAGCAGTTTGTTAAGATCATTAAGGTAGTATCACATCATATTTTTCCAAATAACTTCCAGGCTGTATTGCATCACTTGTTATTGAAGCCCTTGGATTTAAAGAAAAGCAGTTATTATAGCGAAGCAGAATGACTTAAAATATGTAATCTTCGAAGAGGGTCACAAGAGCCATTTCCACCCCTGAGAAAATTGATGTTATTATTGCAGACATTATCGATATAATAAAAGGATTTAGTTTTGTTAAAAGAAGTGATATGGCTACCTATGTAGAGGTAGAAAAAACCTTAGCTGTTAGAGGATGGTTTTGTACTCATCCATAGAGTTCCCTTACAATATGTCATCAGGGGCTCTATTTTGTAATGGCTAATGTTTCTCTTCATCAATAATACTTTCTATCTTTTGTCAAAAAAAAAATCATTCACCAGTAGGCAATCAAGATTTTAGTTTCTTTTTTTAATATATTCTATGATGATGCACAAAAAAATCCACCTCCAATAGAAGCTTGATACATGGAGAGCAGCTTTATCTTATTCACCACATAGGATTGCTTTTCACCGTTTAACTTGTCAAAGTCAAAATTAGAAGCTAGCTGTGATTCTCCCATCTAGGATACAAACAATTCCTACGTAAAAGACATGGAGCCTACCCAAGATGCTTAATGTCATTCCACTTAACAACTATCTCTTGTTTTTCAAGAAAATCACTTAATTACACCTTACTTTGTGCTATTTTTGTAGGATAAATTGACCAATCAAATTTCTCATTTCCACCAACTTCAAGGCTATAAAAGCCCCATAATTTACAACTAAGAGGTCTATTCTTCTCTATTTTTCTTCTTCTAGTCTTATTTTATTTTTCCAGGATCAATAATGGATTATGCTCCTTTAATATTCAATGCTCTTTTTTTTTTCTTTTAATCATTTATGGAGTTGATGGCTCTTACTATATGATTTTTCCTGCCTAGGATATCAGCTAACTTGAGCATCGGATGAGTTTTGGCAAGTCCAAAACCCCCCTCACTCTTCTTTTTCTTATTCAACAAAAAGTTGAATGACATATTGGAGTTAAGACGATGAAGCATCGACCCGCATCATATGTAACTATAAAAATATATAAAAATCTAAAGTTATCGTGGATTTAAAAATGGATTGTACAATTCATCAATGTTTAAGTCATATTACTTTCCTATTAATTTTTTTCTTAAAAAAATCTAGAATGCCTATCAACTTCTTCGTCACTACAAATTTATAGGAACAATTACTAATTCTATAGCATAATATATAAATGTGCTTATTTATTTTTGAAAATATGTTAAAATTTTTCTAATTAAATTAAATTTATGTTATTTTAAAAGACCCTTCGGATAAAAATGTAAATTTTTTAGCATTAGACATGGATTAAATACAATAAAAGATTATCTTTTAGGTCCAATACATTTAACTCCTTTTCAACCATTTTATCTTTTAGTCTTTAAAGTTTCTTTTAATACTATTATTACGAAGACACTATTTATATTGAAAATAACAATGAAAAAATTTATAAAAACTTTAAATAGATATTACATTTATAAAATGTTCAAAAACATAATTCAAAAAATTCATAATAAGAAAAAAATTTTAATCAACAACTGAATTAGTTAAATTTATTAATTTTACTTTTAAAATAAGAATTAGATTAATTAAGTTAATTAATTTCAAATATCAACCTAATTCATGTGTTTGATTCATTGGCTTTATCTCCATATATAAGCTTTTTTCCAAAAAATTTAAATGTTAAATTTTTAATAACATATTATAATATTTTACTTTTTAATTCTTACCGAGAATTTGTTAAAATTTGTTCTATTAGATAAAATAATATTTTTAACGGAGTACGATGAGAGTTTTACCTCAAAGTAATAATGTTTGGTGAAAAACAACATATATGAGAAGCTAATGTATTACTTTTTTGGAAAAAAAGTATATAATAATAATTTAGTAGCAAAAAAAATAATAGTAAAGAAAACTATTAAAAATTAATTATTTAGTGCAATGCTGGCTCTACAATTTCTAATACTCTGATTGCATTCGCATGAGGCGAACCCCTGGGAGGTCATCATACGTACCTTGTCCAGTTAGTCTTCGCACCTCTTCTTCAAATGTATTATTATTATTATTATTACTATTATTATTATTCCTCTCTTTTGCCTACTGGTCATAGACTAGATGGTCCGTTGGTGTGTCATTGGCTATCAAATCAAAGTAGATACCTTCGTCTTGTCCATACACCAGATGGGCTTCACAATTCACTACTGTGGCTTGGAAACTGTGGCCATTGATGTCTTCGGGATGGAAATCAATTATAACCTCTGAGTATTTACTGAAGCGATCGTCTTTCCTGACTTCTACACAAGGATCATACCCGAAGAAAATATGACTACCTAACACAGATCTTTTGCCGTACCAACCATGAAAATAGCAATAGAGATCACTACTGTCACCGTATTCATTTTTGAAATGATATCTGCATTTTACTTGGAAACCAGGATTCCAGCGAAAAAAATTAATAACAGTCGAAATTGTGAAGCCCAAGAAGTTGCTGGTAGCCCAATGTGCGGGAAGCTGAATTTTAGTTAGAGATGTATAACCGGAGTGATTCTGCACAGGGAAGCATAAACTAGATTCCCCAGCTGGTAAAGAAGGCATCTGCACCATGATGATGAAAGTCACGGGCTTTAACATGGGAGATAAATAAAAAGAAAAGAAGCTAACAGATGAGGTGAGATGATGGACCTGACCTGATTGTGCAGCTCTTCTGAATAGAGCTGAAATTTTATCAGGGCATACTTCACGATATCTTTTCTCGCAGTGAAATTCAGGCTTTTGCAATTAGCGAACACAAATTCAAAAATGTTTCCCTTAACTCCATTTGAATCAATTGACACTGATTGCAGCGAATAACAATTGTCCGCGTCTAATTTTGCTAACTGAGGTGGCAGGTCTGGCAATGATCTTAGCTGCTTGCACTCTCTTAAGCCAAGGTATTGTAGCTCAAAGAGCTTATTGATGTTTATAGGTATCTCCGTAAAATTGTTTCCACTTAGATCTAATGCTTCTAGTGACGATAAGCTGCCGATGCACTGCGGCACGTCCAATAAACAGCAATTACTAAGATATAACTTACGTAGATATTGTATGTCCACTAACTTCTTAGGAAAATCAATAAAACATGCCTTCCCTAGGATCATCCCTGGCAATCTACAAACATTTTTGCAGCTCCCCAATTCCAAGCTCAAAAGACCGGTCAAATTCTCAATCGGCGAGGGTAAATTTCTTATAGCTGTTCCATCTAAATATAGATAATTCAATGATCCCATAACCTCCAAAATTTCAGGAAAATTCTCAAAATTAGAGCAGCCTGAAAGATTGAGCTTATGCAGTTTTTTCAACTTACAAATACTACTAGGAAGAATTTGAAATCCCTTGCAGTTTTGCAGGTTCAGTTCAACAAGCTCAGAGCAATACTTAATTGATGAGGGAATTTCTTCTATTGCTGTCCAACCCAATAACAACTTCTTTATATTCCGTGAAACATCAGGGAACTTGGTGATGCTTGAGCAGCCAGAAAGAACAAGCTTTTCAAGAGAGGCCAACTTAAGATTAGAGGGAAGATTCTTTAGCTTTTTACAATTCATAAGATCCAAACAAGTGAGCTCATAGAGACGATTAATTGAAGAAGGAATTACTTCTATTGCAGTTTCAGACAAGTACAAGTATCGCACATCCCCTGAAATATCCGGAAATCTGGTGATGTTTTCACAACCGGATAGATCAATAGTCACAAGTGATTTCAGTGCACTCATGCTTTCTGGAAGATTCCCGAGTTGTTGACAGTCCTTCAGATTCAATGCAACAAGTCCACTAAGATTCCCGAATGATTTTGGAAGTTCTTCTATAGCAGTCTCATTTAGATTTAAATAAGTTATGCTTTCTGCAATCTCTGGAAACTCTCTAAGATTTGAGCAGCCATGGAGGTTAAGAGTCTTAAGTGATCTTAATTTAATGCCACCTGGGAGCTTCATTAGCCTTGTGCAGTATCTCATATTTAAATCAATAAGCTTATCCAGAAACCGAACGGATGGTGGAACTTCTGCCAACCTAGAACAGCGTTCAAAATTCACACACTCAAGATTCTTGGCCCGTGAGAGGTCTGGGAATGTAGTTAAATGCACAGAATTGCAAGGTTGATCTCTTTCAAACTCACAAGATTCTGCAAATGCAATGTCATTGGTATTGCATTTTTGGAAGGAAATGGAATTGACATAAACAAGTAAAACATACCTGGACTCCTGTCCACAGCTGTTTAATGCTGCTGTATGCAAGGTTAAGTTGAACAAGATTTTCTGCTTGGAAATTAGATGGCATAGAGCTCAGAGGGAAACCATCCCAATGGAGATACCTCAATTCTTCCGAGAGAAACTCAAGGCCATGAGGAAGGCGCACTCTGGACTGAGATCCAATTCTTGAATTGAAGATTTTGAGAAGCCGAAGGTTATACATTCTCACAAAGGCTCTGGAATTCAAGTCTAATTCTCCCATTTTATATGTATTGAAGAATATCCCTTCAACTCTTTCAGTTCCCTGAATATCTCAGCAAAATATAAATCAACCATTGGTTACAGAAACATTTAAATATTTTCGTATAGTTTTAAACTTACTGAAAAATCTTTGGGGCAAAAAGTTTTTCACAAATAAAATGTTACCAGATTTTTAGTCAAGACTTGACAAACATCATTTGAACTCCACAGCCTACTGCAATTTCCCAGCTCTCTAACAGATTCTTGGCGAACAATTTCACGAGCCATTTCTTGGAATAAGTCATGCATCTCTAGCTTGTTTTCTTGGATGGTGATGAGGCATTTGTCAGCAAGAACACTAATTCCAATACCAGCAGAGAAACCACAACCATCCAGTATTCTCTTCACAAAATCAATTTGTTGTCCTTTAAAAAAGCATGCAATATCAAGAAAAATACTTTTCTCTTCATCATCTAGTGCATCAAAACTTAATCTCAACACATTGAAAATTTTTGGTTGAGGAATCCTTTCAAGTTTATCCAGTGCACTTCTCCACTCTTGCTTCCTTCTGTCAAACAGAAAAGAACCCAAAACTTTAAGTGCCAAGGGGTTTCCCTGAGCATATTTCACTGCTCTATTTACTAGCTCCAAATCATATTTTGTGGGATAAATGTCCTTAAAAGCATTCAAATTGAACAGTTCAAGAGCTTCATCATCATTTAATCCCTCAACTTCGTAGATCTCATCAACTCCATTCTTAAGGATTTGCCTGTCTCTAGAGGTTACAATAACTCTACTTCCCAAACCAAAATCACATCTTCCAGTTAGGACTTCTATATGATCTACATCATTCACATCATCAATAACAAACAAAACCTTTTTACGCCGGAGCTTATTCGTTACATACATGGATCCTATGCTAGGGGTGGGAATTTGTAGATTTCCTTCCCCTAGTATTTCAAAAAGAAGCCTTTCTCTTAAGTGACGTAGCCCACCACATCGTTCTGATTCTTCCTTAACATTTTCGAGGAAGCAGCAACCTTCAAATTGACTTGAGACAGAGTTGAAAATAGCTCTTGCAATAGTCGTTTTGCCTATGCCACCCATACCCCAGATTCCTACCCTGCGAACATTTGGTAACTCCATGTCTAACAACTTTTTGATTTTCCTAATATGTGAATCCATTCCAATCAGTCCCTTCAAATCTACCGAACATGAATTATTCAACTTATTCAAAATATTGGCAACAATTTCATTCACAAGTTTAGCCTCAGACCTAATTATAAAAAGAGAAGTATTCAGGCAAAACATAAAGGTAAGAAAAACCAGAAATAAAAATGATGTTGAATTCAATATATATATATATATATTTTCCGGAAGGAAGATCGAAAGCTGCATAAATGAACCTAAGAGTTTTTAACATATAATTTGCGGTTTGGTTTTATAAATAGCTACAAATGAGGTCCCAATATTTTGCACCATTTCGTTCTTTTTTTTACAACTCAAGCAATTAGATACAAATGGTTGAGTGGCTGGAACTTTTAGTTAACTTTTAGCACTTGCTTAGCAAAAATATAGCTTGTCATGAAAATAAATAAAGAAATTGTACATTCTGCAAAACTCCATTTGTTTGTTAAAAACTTAAAATAAGAAAGAAAATTCATTATCTATCATTTTGCTGACTATGAAGTCTTGGAATTTAGCTTCTTCAAGGCATTAATAGTACAGAAATAATGAGGTATAAGAAAAATCAAACCTTGATGGAATTATAAATTATTAAGATTTCTGATACCGTCAATTGCAGGGCAAACCTAATGGAAAATGCATGAAAATTATACATACCCAACCGTTTGGGAATCCCATCCAGATATGCCGGCTGCTATCATCAAGTCAGTCCTCCACCTTGATACCTTCTCTTTAAAATTCTTTTCAAGCTCAGCAAGTGCAAGTCCAAAACTCCCACTTTGTTCTTCTACCTCAGATGGATCTACGTGATAGAATACTGGTAAAACTGCCTGGCCAATAGTTTCTTTGCATTCAAGAATTTTCACCATTTCATCCAAACACCATGGAGAAGATGCATAATTTTTTGAGAAAATGATGACAGAAATCAGTGATTCTTCAATTGTTCTCAAAAGGGCAGGTGTTATTTCTTCCCCTCTTTCAAGGTCATTATCAATGAAGGTCTTGATTTTTTTGCAACACAGTGCATCGTAGAGATGGCTAGTAAAGTTATCACGAGTATCCTTCCCTCTGAAGCTAAGAAATACATCAAACTTGCACTTACGAGCATTAGAAGAAGATGCCATACTGGACTTCTACACTCTCAACTGTAACACAAAAACAAAAATTCACTTCAGAGCAGAGACCAATTTTGGAATTTTCCTTCTGAATTATTGAAAATCTATCAATTTTATGGCAAGGACTCTACAATTTTCCATCTGCAGTGAACTCAAACATTTTTAGAATCTTTGCAAATTTTATGGCATTAGGTGTGATGAATATAAAAGATGGGATACCAAATTCATCTCCAATATCAATCATAGAAACACAAACTAAGTCAAGAACTATCCCAGGAACAGGAACTGAATCTGAGCTAGACCAGGACAACATAATATCTGTGACGACTCTTTTGACATGGGGCTTGTAGCTTTCAGAAGATTTTGCATAAAGACGTAATGAAGTGCCACAAGAGGCTGTTCAATGAGGTGTATGTTGGGTTGGGTAGCAGTGAGTGATTTTGTGAATGCATCAACAATGGAAAAGGAAGTGAGGGATATCTTTATTACTAGGATGGTGATAAACAGTTGCTCATTCTTTTCGATTAATGTCTTAGAAAATTCCACGGTTGATACCAAGTGACCAGCTCCAGGAACTGGGACAAATATTAGCTCTACCTTCTTCTTCATTGCTTATTTTCGGGTCTTTATTTCTCTTATACCTTAATTTTCTTCTTCTTTCAATATGATCGAAAGCATATTTATGTATGCTCCAACCACTTCTACTCTATCTCTCCATTATCTTGTCTTCGAAATTTCAAAAGTAATAGCAACTGAATATTAATTATTAGAAACCAAATAGCAAAAACAAGATAAAAAATAATTACATGTTGGACAGCAGATGAAACTTTTTCTACAACCAACAATCAGAGTAACAAGTAAAGTAATGACCCCATCAACTGTCTTAAACTTGTCTGATAACAATCTCACAGAATACTTCCTGTTGAAGTGGGCAACTTAAAGAATTTTGTTATGCTAGATATCTCCGGAAACAATCTTGAAGAACTTTAGACACCAAAATCTTCTCAAGGTCATGTCTGCATGCTCCAGCATTGATTTTGAAGGTAATTCCTTCAAACCTCTTATTTATGCGTTTATGCCAAATGGGATGAGGCATGCAGAGAACCAAGCGTATGTATTAAGCTTTCTTCAAAGACTAAATATTTCCATCAATGACTTGGTGTGGCTTCTGCACTTGAATATCTCCATCACCAATGCCAAGTTCCCATAATGAATTGTGAAGTGAAACCATGTAATGTTCTTTTTGACATTGACATGTTTGCTTACCTAGGAGATTCTGCATTAGCCAGATATTTCCCAAATGCAACTAAATATCTCTGCAAATCAATCAAGCACCCTTGGACCAAAGGGGACAATAGGTCACATTGCACCTGGCAAATCTTTCTATCCTATGTTTTCTTAATTCCGCATCTGTTATCAGTCACCTTTTACTTTGCCTGCTCATGAAATTTACTGGCATAAAACAATGAAATAACCGCAACTGTTTAACTGCTCTCAGGAAAAAATATCCCAACATTTATTTGTTTTTACTCATTCTATCACTTACTCCAGGCATGTTCTTTTACTCATTCTATCACTTAGAATGAAGGGATCTGATCACTTAGAATTAAGGGATCTGCCTTAGAAGTAATGCAAATTTAATAGTTCATCCTGCAATGTGAAATTGCAGAGTGTGCCATGGGAAGTGACGCAACTGAAAGTAGTGAAGTGAGGTGTATGGCTTTGGGATATTACTGCCGGAAATGTTTACGAGCAAGAGACCAATGAATGATGCATTTAAGAATGGTCAGAATCCATATAAATTTGCAAAGATAGCAATGCCAAAAAAATTAATTGGAATTGCAGATACATAGTACTAGTATGCAGGGCTAGTAAAGAAGTTAATGCAAGTAGTAACAGATATCTAGGCCAGCGTAGCATGAACAGGAAAATGCAAGAGTGCTTAATTTCATTCTCAAGAACAGGAGTTCAATACTCAGTTGAAACATCCAAAGACCGAATAGACACAACTGACGCATTAAGGGTAACATGTCCTGTCAGGAGTAAAGTTATTGGGAGTGACTCTCTGCAGCCAGAGAAGGACTGTCATGCAAGGAATTGAGTAGCTTTTTACCTGCGAACTTCTGAGGAAAGACCTATGAGCTAGGGAAAGAATAGATTCTAATTTCAATCCTGGAAATGCCCTCAATTTGCGTTTAATGCCTGAGTGCAGCATAAGCAGAATTGTATCCTAAAACTTTTTCTCCTTTTCGATTTTGTTTCAGTAAGTTCAATTTCAACTAGAAAATAGAAATGGTGCTTAACCGTGTATTTTAAATAGTATACTATTCTATAGAAAAGCTTCTGGAAAGCTACACTACCAAATCATATGTTCTACTAAGGTACTTGAGTGATTCTGATTCATTTGAGTAGCAAAATTTTTCACAATTCTGCATTTTTTTTTGTTCACATTCAGCAGACTATCCTATAAAACATAATCAGAAGAACATCACCAGCTTTGTGCATATACCACCCCTTAAATATCAACTAACTAACCACCATAAATTCAACTATAAACCAGTATGGCCTTGTTTGGATTCAAAACCATCATGAGCAAGAATTCAATTGAATTTCAAAATGCTTTTTTGAAGTTAAAAGAATTGAATTCTAGCTTCTACAAGTGAACTGCTTAAAAAAAATTCAACGGAATTGAATTGAAGTCTTACCATCTATTTTTTACACTGTCCAAATACTATGATAAAGCATATAATTGAACAGAACCAAACCAAACCCAACCAAACCAAACCAAAATAAAGAAACAATAATCCAGCAAGAAATAGCAAAATCTTAAGAAATCCACTTAAAGAGACCAAAATCAACATAAAGATCCATTATTACATACAAATACCACAAGCAAACATAATAATATTATAACCCAAAAACAACAACAACAAACACTCAAAGATTCTATTTTACACAAAAGAAAAAAAAAACACTTCCCAGAAAAAGAAAAAGAGTAACAAATCAAGGGTTGTTGTCGTAATTAACGACCTCAGAATCAATAACAGACCTTTTAGAATCTAGTATTGAAAAGTTTCCAAGTTACTAGAATCTGCAAAGAGATGAAACATTTGTTGCTCAATTTCAGCTACTAGAACAACAAATGACTGAGACTGTTCAAAAAAAAAAAAAAAATCGATTGAACTCAATTTCAGCTAAAAACTAAAATGAAAATGAAAATATACATAATTAAAAAACCGAGTCAATTTCAAACATGCATAAATATGCAAAATTAAAATGAAAATCTCCACAAAGTAACAGAATTTTGACTTACATTGGACAATCCAAACTCCAGGCTATAAGTTTTTCTTGGTTGGAAATTAATTGTATTGCACCAGACTTCAAAAGATCGAGTCAACAGAATTGTCTAAAAAAGTTAACGTACGGATGAAATTACAATCGTTAGATTATTTATTATTTAATTATAACCATAAATTATATTGATGTATCAATACCTGTGAAATATATAAATGATTATAATTAGTTAAATTTTAATATAATATTCTTAATTTCAGTTTCTATAGATACAACTATTTATATTATAGAATGACTCACTAATTATATTTTAAAACTTCTAATTCTTTAATTTTATAATTAAATAAAATAAAATTTTATTAAATAATTTTTATTTAAAAGAAAATACTATGCATAATAGATGTATAGTAAGTCCATTATTTGTGTAATTTTGATTAATAGTAAATGATCAAAATATACACTGTTCAGAAATTATTTTCAGATTTTACAATTAAATAAAAAATAATAATTTGTTTTTATGAAATATTTCCAAATGTTACAATTAAATAATAAGTAATAGACACTGTTCAGAAATTATTTCCTCACCAATCCTATTTTCTCCGGTTTTATCATCTACATTAGCATTACCCATCTTCTCAGCCAAAATCTCACTAATACATGGCGCATTCCTATCTTGAAATAATTCTTTATACCACCCACTAAATTATTGTTTGCATCTCTGCTTACGCAGTTACGCCATTATCTACATTTTCTGCTTCCACAAAACTACATTGTGTTCTTATTTGGCCACTATTAATACCTATAACGTCATTGTTCCTAACACTGCCCTTATCTAGATTAGCATTCTCAGTGTGCTTATGCATCCCCTCAGCAAATTTCATGCATGCCACCAGCTTCAAATTCAATTGCATTAGGCTATCTCCAACCATGCCGTACTTATTTGAAATGCCTTGTGGTAACCGGTCCAACCAGGCAGTAAATTAGGTTGCATTTTGAATTTGCGCTATACTGTCTAAACAAATTTGTTTGGATACTGTAGCTAGTGGCATTCCATTTTTTTAAAATAAATCCTCTAATTTTTATTTTGGGTTTAATTTAGTCCAAATTATTATTATATTTATAATTTTTAAAATAATTTAGTCCAAAATTATTTTATGTTTATAATTTTTTAAATAAAATCCAAATTGTTGTATATACAATCTAGTCCAAATTTTTATTTTAAATAGGCATATTACATCCACATCCACATGTACTGGCATGTTGTCTTCGTATTTTAACCATAACTTGAGCTACAAAGCTCTAAATGAGGCGTGGTTTGAAGCTATGGAAACTTTAAAGAGTCCTATACAATTCCATATTTTGAGATTTAGTATAATCTATCTTTAAGATTCTTAAAATGAGCTTGAAATTTTATTGCTCACTTGTTCCTTCTTCATTTGGACTCCTGTTTGCACTCGATGTAGTGCTAATGGTAATGGAACTATATGGTGATTGTTTGTAGCCTTGGTAGAGGTTTAAAAGACTATATTATGATCAACAGAATGTGTCTTATGTATACGATTATTGTACCTCATTAAACCTTTTAATTATGTAATGGGTATATGTGTACGATTGTATTTACAGCTACTTACTGAGTATTAAACTCATTTCTTTGCTTTTATATATTTCAGGGTATAATTAGATAGAGCTCAGAATTATATTTGTTGGTAACCTCAGGTAGGCCAGAGGTGAGCTTGGTGCATTATACCTCATCCTCATCCTCATATGTCACATTACATTAATAAATGATATTATGTGTATATTGCAGCTATGAGTGATGAACACGATGTTGGAATAATAGATAATGTATGTACATAAGAGTATATGTATTTTCATATATTACTTGTGAAAAATTTCTTATGCCACGTGTGTATAATTTATTGTGGCCACGTGTATGGCTTTGATTGAGTGTGTGACATTTAGTGGTATCAGAGCGGGAATTAGATTCCCTTGGGACATGAGAATGTGATGCACTCATGGCATATCCTGCATAAATTATGAGTTTGTACACATTTGATGTGTGTTAAATTATATTAGGATGGATGGACACCAAGCGTTTCGCTCTGGCCCTGAAGAGTCACATGAGTCTGTTTATAGACAAGAATCTGTGCATATTTTAGGTAAACATCAACACGAACATGGACTTGAACAATCACAACCACTACCTCCTCCTCCATAAGTTGATTATCCCCCATATATACAAGAGTTTGTTCAAGTTATAAGAGAAATGACTCAGAAACCAATGGAAAGCACTTTTGACGATAACTATAAAAAGATAAGAAAATACGGTGCTAAGGTTTTTGTTGGAACTACTGATCCAATGGTGACAGAAGAGTGGCTAAGAAATATTAAAAGGGTGTTAGATCAATTTGAATGTAGTACTAAGAGAAGAGTGAGTTATGCAATGTCTTTGTTCGAGCAAGATGCACTAGACTGGTGGGAAACCATATCGAGGAGCAGAAATGTGCCAATGTCATTAACCTGGGCAAACTTTTTAAAAGAATTTTTAGATAAATATATGCCGGTTGTATACAAAGATAAGAAGAAACTTGAATTCCTTGAATTGAAGTAAAATGACTTAGCTGTGGCCGATTATGAAGTTCAATTTATAAGATTGTCAAAATATACACCTGAAGAGGTAGCCACTGATGAATTGAAAAGAAATAAATTTGAGAGGGGACTAAATCTTGAAATCAGAGAAAGAATATTAGTAAAGCCACCAACTTATAGAGAACTTTTAGAGGCGGCACTATGGGCTGAGGAAACGATACTAGAAAGGAGTATTTTGAACACCAATAAGAAGAGAATTGCAAGTGCCTTTACTATACCAACTGGGGGAAGAGATGATGTATCTTTTCAAAGCATTGGAACTCAGCAAAGCCAACTCAAGAAAAGTAGAATGAACTAGTGTAATCAATCAATGAAAGAGTCATACAATATAGGTTTTGGAGAAACAGATAATCGAAAAGGTATTAGTAAAAGCAATTCTAAGGATGAGACAATAACTTCAATGTGCAACAGTTGTGGTAAATTTCATTTGGGAGAATGTTGGAGAACGAAGCCGAGAGTGTGTCTTTATTGTAGACAACCCAGACATTTTATCGTGGATTGTCCAAGAAAGAAAAATAATGAAGAATTTCAAATGATGAGCTAAAGTAATACCGAGGGGAAAATACCATAAAACCACCAAGGAAAAGGTCGAAGAAAGAGAGGAAATAGAAATAATACAACCATATCAACTGAGTTTTAAGGTCAAATTCGAAGTCAAATAAGAAATATATGCCTACATAAGACAAGAAACTCCTATAATAACTAAAGGAGACATGAGTGCACATATTATGCTTATTTAAAATGTATAAGTATGGACAGATCAGTTCATAGGTTCATGAGTTATTTCACATGAGTATGCATCGTACTTGAATTGTTAAAATATGGCATGAATATGTTTATGTTTGTAAAGATGATGTAAAGCAAGGAAGAATTCTCACTTGTTGAGGTGGAGAGTAGTTTAGTAAGTAGCTAGTAAATATATGGAAGGAGATACAAGAGATGATTAATGTTGTTCATATAATGTTAATATTGTTTGATGTATTAAAAAAAATGGTATATAAGTGTTATATTTATGTAATCTACCAAGGGAATATAACATGAGCTTGGCTTTGTTCTTGTGATATCCGTGTTAAGATATGTATATAGATGAGTATGATTCTTGAGTTGTGATATGAGAGGTATTGTAATGTGGATGTATAATTGAATATTATTTTAGTATATTTTTTATATATGTAAATGCATATGGGAGGAGATTGAATTATTCAATGTGATAACTAAGTCGATTGGCTTTGTGACCATCGACTATGTAAAATTAATTAAGTTGATTGGCTTTGTAACCATCAACTATATAAATTGTTGAGTATGTCGATTGACTAAGTGACCATCGACATACGTGAATTGTTGAATGGCTATGTGTCCATCGGCAAGATAAATGATACCAAATAATAAGATTGGGATGTGGAAGTATGAACTCTTACATTCATGTAAATTATTGTGAGATATTATCCCTATTGTTGAGATGAATGCAAACTTTAAATAAAGTAGGGATTTGTGTGATGTGTACTCAATTGCCTACTGATTATATTTATACTTTTCTAATATGGGATTTATGATTGTGGGAGTTAGAGACAATGTAGTGAAAATGCACATATTTGGATATATATATATATATATAATCCTTATTATGTAAGTAATTGTTAGTATAATGCTTACTTACATTGATTCTCAAGTAATTACAGTTGTTTAATTATGTTGACTTGTTTATGCCATGTAAGTGGCAAGAATGATGGATATATATATATATATATATTGATTGTGGTAAGAATGATATATATGTATATGTATTGTGTGTGAGAATATTGAATGGTGGATTGAGAAAGTATTATGGTGAATTATGAAAGATACCACAAATATGTGAATAATGCAAGCCATTTGAGGTGGTATGGTTTGAATATGAATTATTATGGAAATGATGAAATAGATGCATATGGCATGATGTAAGGAATATGAGGAAAATATAAGAATAATGAGTTGCAAATGTGATGGTTATGTTGGGTGATGGTCTTCATACACACCCGTGTGTATATATACGATAAATTAGTAATTTTTATCGAAGATGTGAATGAAGAATGGTAGTGTAGTTGTTCTATTGTAGGGTTGGCCCTACTATAGTAGGGAGATGTCTATATTTTAGGTGATGTTCTGCATAATGTTTGGTAGATTCCTCGTAAATTGTGCTTGTATCGTTAAGTTTTTAAGATAAAGCCTAGTGTGCAATGGATGAGTTATGATCTAGGGGTTATGTTATGCAAGTTGATGATGGTATGGGTATACTACAAGTGGATTACTAATTTAATACCATATGAGATTCATTTATGTATTATGAATATGAATGTCTAGGATAAGCAGTTGAGAGATAAAGAGATTCCAAAATAAAGGTGAAGTGGAATTACCATTCACCTAAAGAAACAAAAAGGTGGGTAGTAGAGCTAATGAAGCCAAACTATCCATACTTGTTTTAGTTAAGTGGTGAGTCATGAATTTCGGGGATAAAATTTTTTTAAGGAGGGAAGAATTATAACACCCACATTTTTAAAACACTGTGTATGTATTATGTTTTCATGTCGTGGGGAGTATAATTATGGATCTTATTTAAGTGTGGATATGTAGACATGGGTAGAGAGGAGCATATTTGTAAGTTAAATTTGGAGTTCTTTGGCTAAATAGAAATTTGAAGATTTATTAGGTAATTAACCTAGTTCATTAAGGGT
Organism: Macaranga tanarius; assembly: GCA_949673435.1. Taxonomy (NCBI): domain Eukaryota; kingdom Viridiplantae; phylum Streptophyta; class Magnoliopsida; order Malpighiales; family Euphorbiaceae; genus Macaranga; species Macaranga tanarius. The sequence goes on along the minus strand of CATIWO010069273.1, from coordinate 9,298 downwards.
GTGTAGAGATAGTTGTGATATTTGTATATATATATTAATATTATATTGGTGGTAAGAGATAATTGTTGATTATTATATTATATTATTATTATTATTAGTATAGTATATAATTATTATAAATACTTTGGGGAAGGGGCAATTGGCAATTTTTTATTGGTAGGGTATAGTTGTGTATATGTGTGTGTGTGTAAAAGTGAAGGAAGTGTAGAGAATTAGGGAAGAAGAAGAAGAAGAGAGGTTTAGGGAGGATTTTGGTGGGATATTGATCTTTCTCTAACTAACAATCTTATGCCTTAGGAAGATTTGGGAGGTCTCATATGCATTGAAGTCCCATTTGGCAAGATTTAATTATGTTTTTATTTGTTGTAGTTGAGTTAATTTTGGTTGTTCAATTCAGGTTCTGAAATACCCTATTTTTTAGTCCCATTGTTTTTATCATATCTGGAGTTGTAGACCTCTGATTTAAGCACGATTTAATGTTCTCAAAACCTCAGAGTGTCCTCTACAACTTTTATGTTTTAAGGAAAAGTTAATTCTACTATTAGGGCTGACTGGCATAGCCAAACATTTTCTTACTCAACCGGCCAATTCTATTTTCCTGTTTTGCCCAGTTTTACTCAAAAATTTATATTTAATTCCATAGGTGTCCAAATTGAGAAATTCCAATTGGAATTTGTTGTAGACTCATTTGGCTAGCCTCAGATGAATTTCATGTTTTTTTGACTTGTGTAGAATACATTGGGGCACATTGAACCTAAAGCATGATATGATACTTAGTTGTATTTAGTTGAGTTTAAGTGCTAGAGTCTTGTTGGTGATGTGATTTTGATATATGAATGTTGTGTAGGTATTGATAAGGATAAAATGGTGCAAATCAATAGGAGAGCTTCTATTTTGAAGGAGTTGAAGCACTTGAGGTAAGTAGCTATTGTTATATATAATAATGAGATGCAAAGATATGTAGTATTGTCAATTAAATATTATTGTTGTTTTTGTAATTGATAAATTAAGAATTTTATGTGAACAATAATGCTTATGATCAAATAAATATATGGAGGACTTGGTTTGGAACATGTACTAGCATTTAAAGGAAATGTATATGGATGAATTATGAATATTGAGTTGTGGTATAGAATGTGAAAATACTATGGTATGCTACGACGTGATTGATAATTGCATACTAGAGTGAGATATATGTTGATGAAATTGTTGTGAGTGACATGGTTAAATGCAGTAAATATGAAATGTAATGGTATTAAATTTATAGTAGTATGTGTATATGTATTGTGAACTTTAGTTGGCCATTGGATATAAATGATGTTATATTTGTGAGTAAATGTAGATGTAATGTGTGATGAACATGTCGATTGGCTAAGTGACCGTCGACTATGTTCAATGTAATTAAGTCAATTGGCTAAGTGACCATTAACAGTGAGAAATAATGAATATGTCGACTGGATAAGTGACCGTCGGCTATGTTCATTATAATTAAGTCGATTGGCTAAGTTACTGTCGACATAAGTGAATTGTTGAGTATGTTGATTGGCTAAGTGACCGTCAACATACGTGAATTGTTGATTATGTTGATTGGCTAAGTGACCATCGACAGTGTGAAATATGATTAAGTTGATTGGCTAAGTGACCATCGACTCTGTGAATTATTGATTATGTCAATTGGCTAAGTGACTGTCGACATTGTGACTTGTTGAATATGTTGATTGGCTAAGTGACCGTTGACATGGTGAAAGATAGTATATTGGTAATGATATGTTGTGAGTGATGAGGATACTGAATGGTGAACATGATAAGTGTCCTTACATTTATGCTTATTCATGATATGTTAATTGGGTTGTATAAAATGTGAAATGTGAATATAATATAGTGAAGGAAGGATTTAGTTGAATTGAGTATACATTTGAGTATACTTTTGGTATATGTTTGGTAATATTATAATATTATGGTATATTACATGTGCTTAATATTAGCATACTACAATGAAGTTGATATATGTGATAGTATTGATTTGTAAGATTATATGTGAGGAATGTTTATCCGGATACTAACTCATGCATTAGCGTATTATATTTGCATATGTGTTGAATATGGATGAATGTGAGTTGTGATTAAGAGGATTGTTTGAAATGATGAGGTTTGGTATGTATGAGACACCAACAATATTGTTTGAATAAGTTTGAGTGTGTTTAGAATGTATTATTGTGGAAGGATTGTTATGCTTTGATGAAAAATCATGTGTTTTGACATCACAATCTACTTCGAGGGCATTTTTATTAATTCATATAAATAAATTAAGTCTATATGTCTTTATAAAAGTTGTAGCCCTCTGAATTAGCATTCCGTAGCTTTTTGAATCACTTGAATCCAAGTTCTATAAAAGAAGTTATGGCCTAAAGAGTACAACAAGGTCAGTCGGGTCATGTCTCTTGGCACCCCGTGCCGACTCGATATGACTGTGCCGAGTCGTGACAGAGTCACTCGGTGCCGACTCAGCATGAGTGTGCCAAGTCGTGACGAGTCAGCCTTCTTCTGTGCACTATTGTCTTCATATTTTGACCATAACTTGAGCTACAGAGCTCCAAATGAGGCGTAGTTTGAAGCTACGGAAACTTTAAAGAGTTCTCTACAATTACATGTTTTGCGATTTAGTAGAATCTATCTTTAAGACTCTCAAAATGAGCTTGAAATTTTATTGGTCACTTGTTCCGTCTTTATTTGGACTCCTGTTTGCACTCGATGTAGTGCCAATAGTAATGGAACTATATGGTGATTGTTTATAGCTTTGGTAGAGGTTTGAAAGACTATATTATGATCAACATAATGTGTCTTATGTATACGATTATTGTACCTCATTAAATCTTTTAATTATGTAATGGGTATATGTGTACTATTGTATTTATAGCTATTTACTGAGTATTAAAATCATTTCTTTGTATTTGTATGTTTCAGGGCATAGTTAGATAGAGCTCGGAATTACATTTGTTGGTAACCTCAGGTGGGCCAGAGGTGAGCTTGGTGCATTATACCCCATCCTCATCCTTATATGATATATTGCATTAATAAATGATATTATGTGTATATTGCAGCCATGAGTGATGAACATGATGTTGGAATAATAGATAATGTATGTGCATAAGAGTATATGTATTTTCATATATTACTTGCGAAAAATTTCTTATGCCACGTGTGTATAATTTATTGTGGCCATATGTATGGCTTTGATTGAGGGTGTGACAGAAAATCCCTCAATAAATCGACGATAGTACCCAGCTAATCTTAAGTAATTTCAAACTTCTGCAACATTCTTAGGAATTTCCCAATTCACCTCTGCTGCTATTTTCTTTGGATCCACCTCTACGCTCCATTTTGAAACCACATAATCTAGCCAACACTCACATTTACTCAATTTAGCAAATAACTGTGTTTCTCTTCAGGTTTGCAATACAGTTCTCAAATGTTGTTCTTGTTCCTCTTTGTCTCTTGAATATACAAGTACGTCATCAATAAACACAATCACAAATTTGTCTAAGTAGGGCTGAAATACCTTGTTCATGAGAGCCATAAATCCAGCTAGTGCATTAGTTAAACCAAACGGCATCACTAAAATTTCATAGTCTTGCCTCCACTAACTTCTGTCACACTACTCCTCTTAGGACAATTTCTGTACATATGATCAAAAGATCCACAAAAGTAACACGTACCAGTAAGTTTCATGCACTCACCACCATGTTGTTTCCCACAATACACACATATGGATCGATGTGCTATAACCTAACTTTAACCTCTACTTAAATAAGATGGAACTCCAAATCCCCTTCCTCTGAAATTTAATAACTATCCCGAGAGTTAACCTGTGGTGGTATATATTCCCCTCGTCTGCCTTGTTTTCAACTAAAATCTCCTATAAATTCACTGAGTCCCCTTTATTGCTCTTTGTTCAGTTCCTTCTTTTGCTAATCTTTCGGCTCTAATTTCAGCTGTTCTCAACTTAGTGTAACTCTCAAAATGTGTAGGTGTGATCCTATTTCTGATTTTATATTTTAGTCCCTCTTCAAACATTTAGTATTTATCTCTATCATTAGCTACAGAAATGAAGCTTAATGGAATAATGCTTAATTTTACTTCATAATCTGCTATCCCTTATTTCAAGTTTAAAAACTCCCTTCTTTTATTATCTTTATATGATTCTGGGATGTATTTATTAATGAACTCACAAAGAAAATCATCTCATGTTAACACTAGAGGTTGAATAACATTCTTTGGAATAGTTTCCCCCCACTTATAAATATCTCCTTGTAACAGTGATACTGCATAATCAAATTTTTCTCCTAGTATGCACTTCATTAAATTAAGAACTCTCTGTGTCCTTTTTAGCCAAGCCTCTACAATTATAGGATCTGTAGTGCCATGGAAATCAAATGCACCCTACTTCCTCATTCCTCATATCCTCACCATAATGTTATCCATTTGTCTATAACCTAAGTTCTCATCATCTGAACAAACTCCTGCATAAAAGGATATGCAGCTAGTAGAGGGATTTGGGATTGAGATTGTTCTAACTCTCCTAAGGCATGATTAGGGGTTGCCTATAAACCGACTCAGACTACTCTTCGGGGTCAACGCTAGGCACTTGGTGTTCATCCATCCTAAGATATGCAATGCACATCCACTACATGTTTTCTCAAACTTATGCATGATATGTCATATATGCATCATGTTTTATCATCCCGAGGAAATCTAATCTCCGCTCTGATACCACTTAATGTAGCACCCTCCAGGTACCACATAATAAGTGTCCAAACAATAAACAACCACGTGGCATAAGAATTTTTTTTCTGATAAAAGATATGCATTTTTATACAAAAATTCTTATTATATATACATTGTACATTTAATACATACATAACTTTATATCAAAAAAGATTCATGATTTAATACAAAATGTCCTAATGCCAAAATGATCAATGTTCATGTGGATGGACATGTCGACACTAAGCCTGCCTTTTTGACCCATCTGAGCTCACGACTAACTCACTTCAAGCTTTCAGTCTACAAGCCTCAAGCTAGGCTATCTATTAAAGCTTGAAAACCACAGTTGTAAAGGAATGAGCTTGCGACTCAATAAGCAATTATTAAGATAATCAAACATATAGTGCCTCTCAAGAACTAATTAAAGAGATATATAGAATTTAAATACACACCAAGTGTATATCAATATAATATTCATATAATCAAAGCTAAAATCAGAAATGGAAACCAATTTAGAATCAACATACAGTCAAAAACATTACCGGGCTGCACCCGAAGGCTGGCGCTCTCCAGACCACTGGCGACCGCTAGTGGTCACCTGATTCAAGGGACTGGCGATCGCCAATGGCCCATTCTACCAACAATGACTGGCGATCGCCAGTAGCTGGTTTCAGCCACTGCACCGAAATAGGACCAAAAATGTTCACTTCTTCCACCTAATAATCCCAAAACATAATATTCAAAATACTTCTCAACTATTCAACACCTTAATATTTCCCACAATAATGAACATTTAATAACATATATATGTAGATTTGTATAGATGAACATCAACAACTATTTCAAATAATCCACTCACATCTCATACCGAATCAACATTTAAATACTGCAAGAATATATATTTGAACACCAAACCTCAATTGTTGATATCTTAAATAAATCAAGTTACATCATTCCAAGTAAACCTCAACAAAATCCTGATATTCAATTCACAACATAATTCTTACATTCAACATGTATGCAAATATGGTGCTCAACATGTATACAAATATGGTGCAACAATGTATGTTTATGCAAGTTAGTATCCGGCCGGAGTTCTCGACACTCATCACATACGTTTCACACAAAGCTCGCTTTTTCTTTTTGTCATAATATTTTATATAATGGCCATCTCTGAGACTCTCTACCCAGCTCAGTCTCAGGATCTCACACATTATATATATCACATTAATGGCCACATCTGAGACTCTCTGCCCATCTCAGTCTCAGTTTCATTTTCAATTTTCCTTACTCCTCACATTCTTCACATCATGTCATATGCATATATTTCCATCATTCTCACAACATATCAAAATGCATATGTACAATTATATCATCACAATTCAACATCCCTTTTCATTTCTCATCGTGAATCACAATTTACCTTTCTCACAAGTAATGCATATCAATTTATACCACATCAGGTGGCTTGCACTCATAGGTGCCAATATTCACAATCCATCACTACACATGCTCAATCAACCATTCAATAGTCTCATAACCATATATATACATATATTCATCATGCTTCTCACAATAACATTTTCATATATATATTCATCATGCTTTCACACAACAACATATTCATATATCTATATACTTATCATTCTTGCCACTTCAATGGCATACACAATTAGTATAGTTAAATAACTATAGTTCCTTGAAAATCACTACATGTAAGCATTATAATAATAATTACTTACCTTAAGCCTTCAACACCTTTTTAAATAAAAGCTTCCCTTGTTGAATAGGGTTTCCTCTAGCTCTATCAACTCCTACACACAATCATGTGCCAATTTCAACAAACAAGCATAGCAATTCACCCTAAAATCACAAAAAAGGGTAACTAGATACTTAAAGTTTAATGTGTCCAAATAATTCATACACAAGCCCAAAAACTATGAAAATAATATTGAAGCTAGTCATATAAGTCTACTTCTAATTCCAAATAGAATACTCGATTTAGACATGTATGGAATAAATTATTGATTTTTTATTAAATCTGGGCAAAACAGAGCTGACAGCATGAGCAATAAAATATCTTACCCTACCAGACAACCTTAACAGCAAAATCAGCTCAGAGTCAAAACACAAAAGTTATAGAGGACTCTCTGAAGTTTTCAGAAAGTCTAACTATGCTCAAATTAGAGCTCTATAGCTCAAGTTATGGCTAAAAAAAAGGACCGAAAAATAAAAGAAGCATACCCAAATTTCCCCAAAATAACAACTCAACCAAAAATAATTAAATACACAAAGAAAACTTACCAATTAAGCTCCAAAGAATAAAAGACCTTCTAATGCTTCTCAAAGTAATGGATGGATAACTAGAGTATGATCACAAACTCTCAAAATCCCTATACTCTCTACACTCTTCTTCCTCTTCTCTTAATCTCTACATAAACATACACCACATATACACATATATATATACAAACACTTAGCCAATTAAATATAACCATTTGCCCTTCTAAAAGTCTTCCTCCATTAAATACTTAATTATCACCAAATATCATAATAATAATAATACACATATATCCCTTAATAACCAATATAATAATAATACTCTAATAAATATCACCACAATAACCAATTGTCACCTTAATGAAATGGGCATCTTACACAATACCTCAAAACTTTTAATTGTGACAAATCACTCCAAACTTATATTACAATCTAGTCTCTCTCTACAAACACATGCATAATCTCAACTTAAATAAAGTCCACTATCTCCATACATAAGATGTAATACATACGTATTAAATACGTATAAAAAAGGACTGGTGTTACACGAGTAGTTCTCCATCATCCTTGAAATCTCATTAGAGCAACTTGTGTATTTCAAGATAGAGGCTTTACATTTAAGAACTTAGAGCTTATAGATCATAACAACTAAAAGCCTGTCAAGCGTGCTATACACTTAGAAGTTTGTAAGTATTACTAAACTGTTAGATTGTAGGACTTTTGGCTTATGGTACTTTGTATTATTTGTTGTTTTTAAAATATTATCCATGATGCATATTTTTTAATCATATAAATATTCTTGTGATGTGATATTGGGTTAGATGAGATTATAGTATTCATTCAAGAGTTGCATGTAGTTAAAATTTTTAAAATTCTGCTTAATCCGTTTGCTTGCTATAAATCTCCCTTCAAGTGTTATCAGAGCCTAAATCATAAGTTTTACATGCTAAAAATCATGATAATTGCAAGTGTTAAGATTATATTTGATGTTGGTTGCAAGTGTTGTGACTTAACGGTGAAAAAAGGCAAAATATGGTTTTGGTTCGGCCTTTGGCCACTGAGGCAACGCCTCTATGCCACTAAGGTGATTCCTCAATGGCTAAGGCACCTAGTGCTGAGGAGGCACCCCAATGCTTATTTTTGCCTCCAGACAATATTTTTAACTTATTTTTTGACTTACAAATTGATATAACATGCAGTAGTTGTATTTATTTACTTGACTTACATTTAAGGGTTGATCATAAACTTAGATTACATCCTATGGTTTGTAATAATTAATTTTTTTATTTTGGTATGTAATTAAGTGTTAATTACATAGAATAGGATATGATATTTGCCTTGGTATGTTAAGGATTGAATGTAATCATAAGAGTTATTACTTGGAGCTTGAAGAGTTCAAGATGGTGGCCCATTCAACCTTATAGTGGCCTGGAAATTTAAGGCTTGAAGATCTCATGGGCTAGTCCCATTTTATAACTTGTTTTAAGTTATTAGAATTGGTTATTAGAAAGTCCACGATCATTCCTTAATTATGGATTATCCATTTGCATGTGCAATGTATATTTGTAATATTTATATTGTGGTATGCTATATATATATATATATATAATATGTATATAGATGGATGATTGGATGGCATGCAATATATATATGAGATATGTATATTATGAATGAGTGGCATGCAATGTATGTATGAGATTTATATATTGTAAACCGGTTAATGTACAAAGTAAGGCCTTAATTAAAGACCCAAAAATCTTCTAATCAAATTTAGGTCTAGGCTCTCTATTGAAGCAATAACTTGTAAAGTTTTAGGCTTATGTGAAAGGAACCGGTCATGCAACTCACATACGTATAACACGTAGCAGAATAGTGAGCCCGACTAGGGTGAAGTTTTGAAAAATTTTCACTTGCACACCTCTTCATCCAATGAAGAAATCCAATCACCAAGATCCAATTTGCAATTTATACATAACTAAACACATATATACAAACATGTATATTACAACATCAAAGGATAGGAAGTTACAAAACTTACATGCTCCTTTGATTTGATGAAGACCACAATAATCTACTAGATTAGAATGAATGATTCAACTCTTGAATCATATGGCCTAGTCACCCAAGTGTGTGACCTCTAGCTTGAAACACCAAGCTCCACCAAATCACCTTCTTCCTTGATTTAGTCAATATGCAAGATCCCTCTCTAATGACCCTCACCAAGAGCTTGCACTAACTTTAATCACTTAGGAAG
>CATIWO010069257.1:0-12903 GCA_949673435.1 Macaranga tanarius | reverse complement strand
GATTTTAATAATTTTATGTTGTTTTCTATTATTTTATGAATAAAAATTAATGTTAATTTAATTATGCTATAAAATTATGGACTAAGTATATATATATTTTTTTAACAGTTATATTTATAACATATTTGTATATTTAAATTTTAAATTTCTCTTAAAAATTCACTAAATTTAATATACTTTACAAATTTTTCAAAAAAATTTGCGACTCGCTAGACTGTTACCGTTACCGTTACGTTACACCGTTACAGTCCCGTTTTCGTTACACGCAACCGCGACCGCGATCACGACCGTTACCGTTATTTAAAATCATGATAACAACTTACAAATACAACATATTAATATTACAAGTTATAAAAACTTAAAGGTATAACAACTATAGATAGCTATAAATATATATAATCCTGAGGATTTTGTCTCCCTTATAAAATCCTTGCAATTCAAACTTTGCATTCAAAGCCTGACAGTCAGCGTCAAAAACACAATTTTGTTGTGCAGTTCCATCGACGCCACTTATTTAGCTGTGAAAGGGAGGCTGACACCCACAGACTTTGAAACCTAATTAAATTAGAAGTTATTTGTGTGATATATTTCAAATAATTTTACATTAAATTAATATAATAATATATTAAATATTATAATTTACACATTAATTTATATTATAATTTACACATTAAATTTTAAACAATAAAATATAATATATTTAAAATAAATTAATTGGTTTTAGAAAGTAGACAAGAGCCTGCAAATTATTTACACTTATAACGTCACATTTAAGCAGCAGCTCAAATACCGTTTGGCAGACGATGAAACATTAATTTTCAGGGTGAGCATTTGCTCAGGACTCAAAATCAAATAAATTAAATTTATGTATACAAAAATTAAATTTGAATTGAAATTTATATATTATTATTATTATAAAATTCATTCCTTTTGGTTTATTTGGTTAATCAAAAAATTCTATAAAAAAAATCAAACCAAACAAATTATAATACCAAACCTAACGAAAACTGAATGCACATCCTACAAAATTTAAAGGTGAATAATTTTAATTTAAAATAAATCAAATTAAGTTAGATTAATATTTTATTGCAGTTCATCTAATTCTTTAGATTTTTTAATTGAAAATCAAGTGTGTGTATATTAAAAAAATAAAATATACTATACATAACTATTGTAATATTTAATAAATAATTATGTTAATATACAGATTATATGTGAATTTTATGCCTTGATTATTTACCTAAATATGCGTGTAAATATTCTTGTGATATTCTCTCTATGTTTAGCTACTTTGTACTCCTATTTAAATCAGATCTCATATTGTACATGAACACAAGAACATATATAAAATATCTCTCAATTTCCTTTGTCATTGTATCAGAGTGTGACACCCACAACCGCCACCATCAAACATATACACGTGGCATAAGAGAAACTTTCCTTAAATGTACTCATCATATATAAACAAATACTCATATGTACATTCAACGTAATCATTCCACACATTGTTTACATAAGAGTATCTTGTACACACAATGTCATTTAATAAAATGCCACATGATATGCAGGATGAAGGTCAGTTACACCAATCTCGTTTTGGCCCACCTAAGACTCCAATGCAAACTTCACACTCTAGTCTAATCGAGTCCTGAAAAATTTCAACACAAAGGAGTGAGCTTGCAACTTAATAAGCAACTACCAATACAATTGTACACATATAGCAACTCAATATAAATGAATTGATTTAATATAAAATCTAGTATATAAGACACATTCTCGAGGTAATAAAATAGTCTTCCAATCCTCTAATAAGTCTACATATAATCACCATGAAGTTCTATAACCATTGGCACTACATTGAGTGCGTACGGGAGTCCAAATTAAGAAGAATCAAGTTAATGACCCGGGCTCCTTACGGTCATGAGGAGCTTGCTCACGACCGTGACCAGCCTCCTCACGGTCGTGAGCCAGACCGTGAGCAGCTAGAGAAGGAGCCATTACTGTGCAAAATGGCCTGGGGTGCTCACGGTTGCTTCCTCACGGTCGTGAGCAGACCGCGCGCATAACAAGCTTGGCCAAAACTTCATTTTGGCTATCCTAAAGCTTTGCAATCGAATCCATACTTGAACATAACTCAAATCAAGAAAAAAACACTTCATAAACATACCACACATCACAAACTCATTCACCAACACATGATTATCAATCAAACACAAGCTTAAAGCATCTATATTCCTAATTTCAACAACTTCCATCACTCATTCATACATTATTTCATTCAAAAATATAAACTCAAAGTACGTATGAATCACCACATAAATTAGTATCCACAGGATCATGTTTAACAATATATTTGGTATTCATATCCAAATCCATAATATACAAGAATTCACCCATTCATATTTCATTCTTACTATTCATTATCCGGCCGGATTCATCCTCACATAAATATCTCACACTTAGCCTCTTTGGCTATATTTCTCACAATTTCAATATCAATCAAATGGCCATTTAGTGAGACTATCCGTTCGGCTCAGTCTCACTTCACATATATCATTCATGGGTAGCTATACGCCCGGCTCAGCTTACCCATCTCACAATCACAATCTCATTTACAAGGCCATTTAGTGAGACTATCCGCCCGGCTCAGTCTCACTTCTCATATATCAATCATGGGTAGCTATACGCCCGGCTCAGCTTGCCCATTTTACAATCACACATCCTCACATGTTTTACCTTCTTATGAAACATAATATAGCATAACACAATATAATTCAATGCAATTGCATCTCATTAAGTCATTATCAATAATTCACTAACATTTCATCCATGCTCTTATTCATAGCATTCAACATCCACCTTTATAATGTCCACTACACAACACACATATATCATCATTTACCAACATCCTCATCACATTTGTAATACATAAAAAGGTAGAACTCATTCCACATCATATTCAACAAAACTCAACACAATTGCATCAAAATAAAATCATCATATTAATATTTCATCCACGATCACTAATTCACAATTTATTCATCTTTAGTAAATGAAAACACAATTATCTACAATAGAGTTTAGCCTATATATGTACATATGTAAGTAATTACTTATCTTCAAGTGCGCCCAACTTTAAAAAGGGTCTTTCTTCTAATTATGAGTGCCTTCTTTCCCTTTATTAACCCCTACATATAGTCATTCATCAATATCCCAAAACAACCATTACACTTGCACCAAATTCAACTAGATGTAATTAAATACTACAAGTTCAATATAGCCATATAATGCACGCATAAGTCCAATGACCATGAAAATAATACTGAAACTAGTCATATGAGTCTACTAACAATTTCAATTAGAATTACTCAAATCAGATAAGTATATAATTTATTATAGATTTTTGATTAAAATGGGGTAAAACAGGGCTAACAGCAAGAGAAAGAAAATATTAAGCCCTGCCAGACTATCATAACAGTAATTTAAGCTCAAGGTCAAAACATAAAAGTTATAGGGGACTCTTTGCAGTGTACAGACATCCAACCGTGCTCAAATCAAGGCTCTACAACTCAAGATATGACAAAAATACTAGACCTGATGCAATATAAAAACAGAACCCAAATTTCATACATCAAGACCTAACTTCAATTAACCAAAAATAAATGTATAACTTGCCTAAATGATACTCCAACAACTTATGGATCCCCTCAAGCTTCCCAAAATCCTTGCTAGATGAGTAGAGAATATCAAAATCTCCCAAAACCTCTCAAATTCACTCTCTTCTTTTTACAATCAAAATTCTCTACACACCACACCCTTATATACACACATATACACATATACTTAACACACTAATCACAATTTACCACTTAGGCATATTATTAACTAAGTAATTAATCATGAATAAAATAAAGAAAAACTATAGATATTTGTAAAGATTTATCATTATCACCACAATATCCATTCTACAATTTAATGAAATGGGAATATTACCAAATAACCCGTAATTTCCTATTGTAACAATTAAGACCTATTTTTCCTTGCATTCAAGTTCCTCTCTATAATCATACATATACCCAACTTAAATTAAGCCCACTACTTTACTATGTATAAAATGCAAAGTATACGTCAGAAATGCGTATACTAGAGGGTGAGTGTTACACAGAGTCACCTTTAAAAATTTGTTGGCTTCTGTTTATGAGAATTTCTAATTTTTTTTGTCAATATTTTTCTTTTTGCTAGAATACTGTTTCTGTCCCAATATGGTTCACCTAACCTGGTTTGATTCGATTCAGACTATTTTAACCAACCGGTTTGGTTTGATTTATTCTGGTTCTCAACACTTTCTGGTTGGTTCCTAAGGATTTTTTAACCCTCTGCATTCATCTCTGCCCTTTTTTTTCCAGATTCTGTCTCTATTATCACTTTTTAGGATCAATTTGTCACTTTTCCCTTCGATTTGTCCATTTTTTGAGCACTAATGGGTACTTCTGAATTTTCACAACCTACTACTCTATCAATTATGTAGCTCATCATTGTTATTTTTTATGGAAGTAATTATGATTTATGGGCACAATAAATATGTAGTTTTTTAAAAAGGTTGTCTCCTTAATTTGGTATTATATTATTGGTAAGGTTCCCACCCCTATCAAAGAAACTTATGAAGATGACTCCAAGTCTTTTGAGCGACAAGATCAATAGGATAGCAAAAATTATCAGATCTTAACATGGTTTCGCAATGCTTGCCTACCTAACATTAAGGGCAAGTTTTGTCATTTTAACACTGCACCAAAGGTCTGGCTCTTTCTTATGTACAATTATTCCATTTTTTACAATGTTCATCAATTTTAGCTTTATCATCACTTTATTGGCTCCAACTACATTAGGCCATTCATAACTATATTTTTAAACTTTAGACAATATGGGATCAATTAGCCATTTGTGATCCTAAGTGGCCTAATTCTGCCTTTGCTAATCTTTGCATGGACCTTTGAGATCAACAACACGTTTGACATCTTCTTATAACTGATCGTCTTGAATTTGAGTTTATTAGTGCTTCACTTTTCCATCATAGTCTCTTGCCTAAATTGGATATTGTCATTCGAGGATTACTTTTTGAAGAAACTTATCTCAAGAAACTTCGTGCAAAATGCTCCTTGCCATTTACTGGTGTCATTTTTATGATGCCTTCTAGTTTTTTTCTCCACATGTTTCTCAGCCTAATGTTGCTTTGGCTACTCTTACGATCTTTTCTCGTACTATTACTTGTAATTATTATAAAATATCTAGTCATATAAAAGCTAATTATTGTAAGCGACCTCAGAATCGACAAACTTTTAGGTCTGGCCATATGCTTATTTCCCTATAAGTACTTTTAGATCTGGACTCTTTGCCACCACTGTTGCTGCTGTTGAGGGATCTTCTAACACTGCCTCTCTTAAATTCATACTTTAGGATATTTAGACATTATCCAATAATTACAATCTTCCTCTGATGTGTCTTCTTCATCTATTCTCTCTGTTACTCTAAGTATAACTTTCTCTTGGTTTGTTGATTTTGCCTATTATAACCATATGACATATGATTCTTACTTATTCTATTATATGATTGATCTTATTGTTTTGCCTATTATTCATACTGCTGATAATTCTACTTCATCTGTTAAGAACATAGGCACTATTTCTACTTTCAATCTATCTTTAATTGATATATTCTTTGTTCCCAAACTATCCCTAAATCTCATTTCTGTTGGTCAATTATGTGAACTTGGTGTTGACTTACATTTTTTTAGTACTAGTTATATTATGTAAGATCCTCAGATGAAGATAATCCTTGAGACAGGGCACAAAGTGGGCCGACTATATGAGCTTAAATCTCTCCATTTACCATATAGTCTTATAGCTGCTACTATTTTTTCTATTATTTGGCATTCTTATTTAAGATATGTTTCTCATTCTAGGCTTCACTCTTTAATTTCTAATAGTTATTTTAGAAGATGTTAACAATGAACAGTTTAATTGTGTTCCATGTCATTTATCCAAACATCATGCTTTGCCTTTTTGTTGTAGTGATACTATTTCTATTGCCCCTTTTGATTTAGTTCATTCTGACATTTGGGGACCCACTCATTATCCCACTATGAGTGGTTCTCGTTATTTCATAATTTTTGTGGATGATTTTTTCCTGTTATACATGGATTTATCTTTTGATGCACAGTCTGAATTACCTCAAGTTTATATGCAATTTACATATATGGTGAAAGCTCAATTTTTTTGTACTAGTAAAATTCTTTACATTGATGCTATGGAATATAAAGACTTTGTCTTATCTTAAATTTTATCTCAAAATGGCACTATTATACATCAATATTATCCATGCACATCTCAACAAAATGGTAGAGTAGAATGCAAATATAGACATATCTTGGACACTACTAGAGCTCTTCTTATCTCTTCCTTATTAAAAAACCCCTAGAGGGAGGGGGTGAATAGGGTTAATAGTAGATTTTTGAGAATTAAAAGAGAATGCTATGAACCAAACAAGAACAAGAATAATCACACAAAGAACACAATGATTTAAGGAGTTCAGATTCTTAACAATCCTATGTCTCCACCTAACTTATCCCCAAGTTAAGATTTTCAATCACCCACACCAATCTTATTACCAAGATTGTGTACAATAATTTGTTTTGAGGCTCAACACTAACCTTATACAATAATGTGTTTTTTTTGACTTAACACAAACTAATCTTCAAGAGTTTTCAAGGCTCACTCCAAAACCTTCACAATCAAAGTGTTTTTACAATGGCTAAATACTTAACCAACAAGAGATAGCACCTCACTACCCACTTTTTTAATCCCTAAAGAATAAGTAGAAGAAAGGAGTCCCTATCTCTAATCACACAATCCAACTCTCTCAAGAGTTAAAGAACAATAAAAAATACTAAGAATAAATTACAAAGAAATGTTCAATTGGATCAACCCACAACCTCTACCAAGTTCTTGGCATCAATATATATAGAGGAAGCTAAAAACTAGCTGTTAGAGACTGTTGAAGTTGTGCCCATAAAGTCCCCTCAATTTAAGCTCAAAACCATGACTTTTTGGACTGATATATGGCTCCTCACGAGCGGTATTGGTTCCTCATGATTGTAACCTTCAAATGACCGTTAGAGCATTTTTAAATGTTGGCAGGGTTTTCATGAGCTAGAACTTGCTCCTCATGATCGTGAGCGGTAGATCATGAGGGGCACTGCCCTTTTCTTCTTCTTTTTATCGTTCAGAGCGGTTCTGCTCACTGGCGCTGCTAACGGTAGTGACCCGGGTCGTGAGCGACACTGCTGCCACCTTACTAAAATTGACATAACTTGCATATTTTAGCTCCAATTGACCCCAAACTTGTTGTGCACCTCCATAGGTCTTTAAGGAACATTATGAGGGACATTTTGAATGTTTAATGAAGCTCTAAATCAACCAAGAACTTGCTCTAACATTTAAATCAACCTAACTTATAATCACACTAAAACAAATATGTTAGAAGCATAAAATTAATTGTTAAAGTCAAAACAAGAGTTGATTCTACCTTGATCATGCACAGGATCAATAATCTCCCCCTTTTAGACTTTGACAATCAATTTTTGAATGATAAATAAAAAACACTAAGTGCATGTATGTGCATTTGTTTTGTGATACTTCCTTTCAATATAAACTAAGGTGAAAGGCATTTCAAGTATCATTCATATCAAGTATCACCATTCAAATTTAAATATCATTCAAACTTCTCCCCCATTGGCAAAGTGAAAAAGGGAGGAAAATATAGAAAATTAAAAAATGCAAGTGTGTGATATGCTCCTCCTCAATCATACATAAAGGTTCTTGATGAACTCCCCCTCAATATGTGAAATATAAACCAAAGATAAAAAAAAAGATATATAATCATATGCACTTAACATATCTTGCATTAAATTCAATAAAAAAAATTTTGTGCACATTGAATATTTAAGTATAATAATGCACATGAAAATCAATTTTCTCCCCTTTATAAATAGAGTTTAGTATACTTATATTGAAAATACTTCTCCCCCATTATCAAAATATTTTCTCCCTTTTGAAAAAAGATTTTCTCCCCCTAAATATATGTGCACTACTTCTTATACCACTTGTTGACAAAGTACAAAAAAAAAAATACAAGTGATATCAATTGAAATAAATAAGCAAGCTTGATACCAATTGTTAATGACAAGTAAAAGATACCAATGGTAGAGCAAGTAAGCAAGTAATGGTGCACCAAGTAAGAATCAAGGAAAAGATAAAGATGCCAATATGAAAAAAAAATGGGAAGATGGCATGCTAAAGGATATACAATTTTTGAAAATCATTTTGATCATGCAAAGGGTCAAATAATGAATCATTTTCCTGAAATCATAACAAATATCTTAAAATGCAACAACTAATAATGTAAGATTGCAAGCTTGAATTTAAACAAGTAATACATCAAAATATACAAACACAATTAATTCAAGCAAGAACATTTTAAGATCAATCACCCTTTTGAATCCAAACTTTAATAGGTCTTGGTTCATTAGTTTCAAAGTAATCCTTAGGCAACAAATATAAATGTAATCTCCTATAATAACAAACATTACTAGTGTGCCCAAGTGCCATACAATAAGAACATCTAACTTTTGCAAACCTATTGGATTTATACACATGAGTTCTATTGATTCTATGATGCATGTGTGTGTGTGTGACGTGGGCATCATTTTTCTAAGTGTATAGCTTCTTGAATTTACATGTGCAAAGCATTAACAAGTGTGCAAATTTTAGTGTCTATAAACATTCCTAGGTGTGTGCCTATTTGTATACATGAAAGCTTGCCTAGGTTGTGGTCTTTTGGCTTGCGCCTTAGACCTTTGAGCCATATAAGAATTAGCTTTTGGAAGCTTGGCTCTAAACAAGTGAGACTCTTTAGCCAATATGGCTTGAGTCTTAGCACTACCATTAGAAGCATATGATGAATCATAGTTAGCTTTTATAAATTTATTATAAGATGATGATGATGATGATGCTCCATGTTCATATCCAATGCCATAAGTATTACCATGAAACTTTTGAGAAGTTAAAAGAGCATCTAGTGTTTCCTTTCCTTTATGAAACTTGGAGATAGAATTTTTTAGCTCTAAAAATTCTTTAGAAAGATTTTCATTTTCTTCTCTAGTTTTATCAAACTCACATTTCAAAGAAGTAAAAACTTTTAAATCATTAGAGAGTTGCTCATTTAAAGAAGTCACTTTAGAAAACTTATCTTTTAAATCCTTAAATTCTTTTGATATTTTTAAAAGCTCTAATTTATAAAACTTTTTCTTTGAAAGTAAATTTTTGTATTTTAAAGCCATTTTGCTCTCAAAAGATCTCTCATCATCAAGTTACTCATCATCATCATAATCATCATTATCATTATAATCATCATAGTCATCACAAGAAGAATAAGAAGTAGAGGGTACCATATGATTGTCCTCTAAGGCTATGAAGCAAAGGTTGGAAGCTTCTTGTTGCTCCTCCTCCATCTCGAATTCGGAAGAGTCATCCTAAGTAGCTTTGAAAGCTTTTCTCTTTTCCTTTTCTCCCTTGTATTTATGCTTGAGCTTAAGATATTCATCTTGAAAGTGACTGGGTCTCTTGCACTTAAAGCATATAACATCTTTGGCCTTTTTAGAGCCACCTCTCTTGAATTCTTTATGTTTACTCAAGTTATTTCTTTTTAAGTACTCCATGAAGCTTCTTGTGAGTGATGTGATCTCATCATCATTTTCACTTAAGTCTTCAAGGTCATCTTCATCACTTGAGTCTTGTGATGCTTTGAATGCAGGCTTTTCTTTTTTTCTCCTTTTCTTTGTTGCTCCTCCTCTCTTTGTCTCAAAGTAAGCTCATGAGTAAGAAGCTTACCAATGAGAATGTTGGTTGAAATCTTAGAGAGATCATGAGATTCCTTAATTGAAGTTACTCTTGACTCCTAATCCTTCTTGGGTACCACTCTTAGGATTTTGATGTTGACATCCTCTTTTGAGTAGTACTTACCCAACTTCCTCAAGGTTGTCAATAGAGCATTCAATCAATTTGCCATTTTGGTGATGCTTTCATGAGACTCCATCTTAAATAGTTCATAATCATAGACATGAAGTTAAACTTTCTTGAATCTAACTTGGATGTTGCCTTCATAATAGTTTTCCAAGGTCTCCCACATCGCCTTGGTCGAAATGCAATGTTGAATTTTTTCTCCTTCTTCTCTTGACATGAAAGCTATAAGAACCGACAAAGTCCTTTTATTTTTATGGTTATCCTCTTTCTCTACTTAAGACCATTTATTTCTTTCCTTTAGGATTTGAATGCCTTCTACTATCTTCATGGGAGGATTCCACCCATCTAAGATTACATCCCATAATTTAATAGGATCACTATCTAAATATAACTCCATTTTGTACTTCCAATGTGGGTAGTCATTACCATCGAAGAATGGACTAAGAGATTGGAAATTCAAAAATTCACTCTCCATGATCTTTTATTTCTAGCAATGAAGTTCCTAGAAATTAAGCTCGGATACCAATTGAAAGACCATAGAGGGGGGGTGAATAGGGTTGATGGTAGATTTTTGAGAATTAAAAGAGAAGGCTATGAACTAAATAAAAATAAGAACAATCACAAAAAGAACACAATGATTTAAAGAGTTTGGATTCTCAACAATCCTATGTCTCCACCTAACTTATCCCCAAGTTAGGATTTTCAATCACTCACACTAATTTTATTACCAATATTTTGTACAATAATGTGTTTTGAGGCTCAACACTAATCTCACTCCAAAACCTTCACAATCAAAGTGTTTTTATAATGGCTAAACACTTAACCAATAAGAGATAGCACCTCACTACCCACTTCTTTAATCCCCAAAGAATAAGTAGAAGAAAGGAGTCCTTATCTTTAATCATACAACCCAACTCTCTCAAGAGTTAAAAAACAATAAAAAATACTAAGAATAAATTATAAAGAAATGTTCAATTGCATCAACCAACAACCTCTAACAAGTTTTTGGCATCAATATATATAGAGGAAGCCAAAAACTAGTTGTTAGAGACACTTGAAGTTGTGCCCATAAAGTTCCCTTAATTTAAGCTCAAAACTATGACTTTTTGGACTGATAGATGGCTTATCACAAGTGGGATTGGTTCCTCATGATCATGACCTTTAAAAATATGATCATTGGAGCATTTTTTAACGTTGGCAGGGCTGCTCATATGCTGGAACTTGCTCCTCAAAATCATGAGCGACAGATCGTGAGGGGCACTGCCCTTTTTTTCTTTTTTTCATCATTTGGTGCAGTTCTGCTCACTGGCCCTGCTCACAGTCGTGACCTAGGTCGTGAGCGGCACTGCTACCTTACTAAACTTGACATAACTTGTATATTTTAGCTCCGATTGACCCCAAACTTATTGTGCACCTCCATGGGTCTTTGAGGAACATTTTGAATGTTTAATGAAGCTCTAAATCAACCAAAAACTTGCTCTAACATTTGAATCAACCTAACTTATAATCACACTAAAACAAACATGTTAGAAGCATAAAATGAATTGTTAAAGTCAAAACAAGAGTTGATTCTACCTTGATCATGCATAGGGTCAACACTTATGTCTCAAATCTTTTTGGGGGGAAGTTGCACTTACTGATGTTTATGCCATCAACCAAGTTCCCACTTCCACCATTAGTAATGTTTCTCCTTATGAACATTTATATGGTCATACACCTAATTATCAATATTTTTATGTCTCTAGTTGTGCGTGTTTTGTTCTTTTCTAACCTTATGAACACACAAAACTAGAACCTAGATCTTAATTGTGCTATTTTTTAGGATATGGGATTGAGCATAGGGGCTATCATTATTGGAATCCCCTCTCTTAGCGACTTCATATTTCTCATCATATTACATTCTAGGAATATAAAATGTTCTCTAGTCTTTCTTCCTTTAAAGTTTCAATTGTTCCTTCTTCTTTACTAACTGATCCCTCTATTATCTTTCCTGATGATTCTTCTGTAGGTTCATTTAGCTCAGACAATATTAGTCCATATACACCTGCTCCTGATGATTTGCCATTGCCTTAAGATCCTTCTTTTTCCACATCTATTAATCCTTCCTCCTCATCTAGTTCATCACCTGTTACATCCTCTCCTCATCGTAGTACTCATGTAATGTAACCTTGTTACTCTTTATGATTATCATTATTATTCCACCATTGTTTCTCTATATGAAGCTAAAACTTATCATGAGGCTAGTACTAACCCTCTCTGCTAGAAAGTGATAATTGCATTTATTTAGTAATAATTAGGTTTATTTTAAGTATGATTAGTTTAGTTTTTAATTCATTTTTAGTTAAATAATTGCTTATTTTTAATAATTTTTATTAAAGTTGCATAATAGGAAATATTAGGAAATATAGGTTAAATTAGATTAATATTTAGGTATAATTAATATAAATTAGGATTTTCTATTTTAGAGTTTATATTTTATATTTTATTATTGGTTTTTATTTTATTTATTTTATTTTGTAGGTAATAGAGAAACAAAGAAGGCACGCCCATGTTATTGAATTGCACGACCATGCACAAAGACAGCAGGCCCATGCACATGAGAGGAGGAAACCATGCACGACCATGCAAAGCACATGCACGGTCGTGCATGATGGCAACATGACCGTGCGCAATTGCCATGCACGGCCATGCAAGAGCCATGCACGGTCGTGCATGGCAATGACATGCCCGTGCATGTTGTTTCAAGAAGATATGCACGGTCGTGCAATACAAGTGCATGACCGTGCATATGTTTGGCACGCCCGTGTTGAGTAATTTTGCATAATAA
>CATIWO010069228.1:0-18219 GCA_949673435.1 Macaranga tanarius | reverse complement strand
AACTCTTTACTTCAAAATTTCGTTTGCATGTTTAAAGACAGTCAAACGATTATGCATCACTATGCACAAAAATAAAACATAAATAAATAAGCATATTGCATATATGTTATTATTATTTGAGATTATATTGACATGAATTGTCAAATAATAAAAAGACTGCCTATGGGCGATTCTCGACATCACTAAGGTACACTTTTCTACAAATTAGTAGGATAGAAGTGTATCGATATACTGCCAACAAAGGTAAATATTGTTATGAATTCTCACAGGTTAGAAATATTGACAAAAAGCTAGAGCAATAAAGATGACGACACTCTAGCCTTGATAAAGCTCAAAAAATGGCAATTCTTGAGCAAGGATAAAAGTCTCAAGCACTTGCAAACAAGACGAGTCCCAAAAACTCGCAAACAAGACGAGTCCCAAAAACTCGCAAACAAGACGAGTCCTAAAAACTCGCAAACAAGACGAGTCCCAAAAACTCGCAAAAAAGACGAGTCCCAAAAACTCGCAAACAAGACGAGTCCCAAAAACTCGCAAACAAGACGAGTCCCAAAAACTCGCAAACAAGACGAGTCTCAAAAACTCGCAAATAAGACGAGTCCCAAAAACTCGCAAACAAGACGAGTCCCAAAAACTCGCAAACAAGACGAGTCCCAAAAACTCGCAAAAAAGACGAGTCACACGCACTCGCAAACAAGACGAGTCACACGCACTCGAAAACAAGACGAGTCTCAAGCACTCGCAAACAAAGACGAGTCACACGCACTCGCAAACAAAGACGAGTCACACGCACTCGTAAATAAGACGAGTCTCAAGCACTCGCAAACAAAGACGAGTCTCACGCACTCGTAAACAAGACGAGTCCCGAGCACTCGCAAACAAGACGAGTCTCAAGCACTCGCAAACAAAGACGAGTCTCATGCACTCGTAAACAAGACGAGTCCCGAGCACTCACAAACAAAGACGAGTCTCACGTACTCGCAAACAAGACGAGTCCCAAGCACTCGCAAATAAAAGACGAGTCCCTGTCCTCACAAACAAATTGAGTAACAACAATCATACCAGTAAAAAATGAACCTCTCAAGGTTCACAATACACAAACCGCTCCTGGTTCAAAAGAAATGAACCTTTCTAAAGGTCATTATAAACGAACCTCTCAAGGTTCATGAAAAATGAACCTTTCAAAGGTTGCAACATACGAACCTTTCAAGGTTCAAAAACAAATACGAACCTCTCAATGTTCTACAAATACGAACTTCTCAAGGTTCAACATAAATGAACCTCATAGGGTCAAAACATACGAGCCTCATAAGGTTCGTAACACATAAATCTCCGATGCTCCCAAATAGACGACCTCCTCAACGGAGGGCTTTAACTCGCGATTCATAGAATTAAAGAAATTATGATTTTAATATGGCAGGAATTATTACCTTCGCCAGTTAAAAGCTTTTTCGAACATAAATATTCGATACCATTAGGGGGGACATCTGATAAATATGAGAATGTCATATCCCTATGTATCATGGAATCTAAGTCCTAAGAGGACTTTGTCTACAATAAGGTCAATAATCAAAAGGAGTCCTAATTCATTACTTATTAGGACTCATATGATACTAATCCAAATAAGACTAGGTATGTCCTTTTTATGCCTATATATAGGCTCATATCTCACATTATATTTCATCTGGAATAGACTTTCTCTAACTTAAGCATCGGAGAACCTACGGATTAGAGATCCTAGGCTCATCCAAGGTTTTCTCTTGTGTTTGTAGGTTTGAAGGAGGTCGAGCATTCATCAGATCTCATGCTTCTACTCTCTATCTTAGCTCCTTTGGCAGTATCAGCACATCAGCTCCTTTTGTTACCCCACCATTTGAAGATCGGATGCTTCAGCTCGTTCAACAATAACTATAGGAGGAGTAGAGTCAGATGCTTCAGCGTGAGCAGGAGCGGGAGCAAGAGCATGATTGAGTTGAGAGAGATGGATGCTGAGCATGAGTGAGTCTCCAGACAACTCAAAAAGACTTGAGCAGGAGTAGAAGGCTATACTTCATATGCAGCGAGAGTGGAGGTCCATGATAAGGCGTATGCAACCCGGGCTTCCACTTGATAAATCGTCATCTTCTCGTCCCTTTCTTGGCAATCCGACGAACGACGATCCTTCTCCGACATATCCACTTCCTCCATGATACTTCAGTGATTTTGTACTTTTTTTTACTATATATATATATAATTATAAATACATTTTTGATTTATTATTCATTATTATTTTCCTTTATAATACATATTTGTATTTTCATAATTTTTAAGATTTCAATTTATCTAACAATAAAAAAGAGCAATATATATAAAAAAATTACTAATAAAAAATTAGCGACTGTTAATTCGTCGCTAACTTTAATAAAATAAAAATGACAA
The DNA here is from genome assembly GCA_949673435.1 of Macaranga tanarius. Lineage (NCBI taxonomy): Eukaryota > Viridiplantae > Streptophyta > Magnoliopsida > Malpighiales > Euphorbiaceae > Macaranga > Macaranga tanarius. The sequence continues at coordinate 15,801 of CATIWO010069228.1, read as the reverse complement.
AATCTGTATTTTTAGCAATGGATCAGTGTATCCATTGCTAAATCGTCATAAATTAATGACGTTTATCAGCTACATTGAGAAAAAAAATTTACGACCGAATAGATTCCATCATTAAATTTTACCACGGATTAGAAAGTTTGTTGCTTATCTTTTAGCGACCCAAATTCAACCTATTTTGTGATGGATTGAAATAAATATTTTTTATTTACTTAGATTTATTATGTTTTATTTTTTAGTGTCAATAAATAAATTTATGGATTGAAATAAATAAATTTACAAAAATATTAAATTATGACCTGCGCAACCCGCATGCTAATCACTTGTCAAAAACAAAAGGCAAGTACAAGATGTCAATACTTGATATTTGAAGAAAGGCATATAAATATATTTACATTCATAAAGTTCCGCCAACCAGTTTGCCAAAGCAGTAGGCAAATATGCTGGTGGTAGATAATTATTGGAACTTTTCTTTTTTCATACAATTGCACAAGTGCTTGTTTTCTTTCAAATAGAAGATCTGGAGGAATAATCCATTTCTGTGATCCTGATACTGCTTGACTCCATTAACAAATCAAATGAAGTAAAAGAATGTGAAGGGAGTACAACATCCATGTCCTTGCCAGCATTGTCGAGCAGACTTTGGATAGGCACCACCTGCATAACATTTAACCCTGAAACATTAGCTATAGTTATAATCTTTACATCTCTTCTAGCAGTCTTGTTATAATCCTTAAGTGGTAAGAAATACAAACAGCATCTCTTTCAATTTTAAGAATTTCAACAATGTCAAATGCTTGTGAGTTGAAATGAAAAAATAAATTACTTGTGATGAAGCAGCATTACTTCTACTCAGGTGTACACTGAACTAGTGAGAAAGAGCATTAATTGGCAGAAAATGATATTGCGAAAACTGCTGATGTTTAGCATATGCATAAATAATTTACTCCATAAGTAAACATTAGAGTAGTCATAACTTGTTATTAGCTAAAGCCCAACCAAAATTGAGCACTAATTCTATTCTCCTGTATCCTGTATCTAGAGTACCGTCTTATAATTTATAACTGTTCAAAAAATTGCAAATAACAGTAGGCTTGTTCATCTATATGCATAATAATAAACTGGCTCCATAGTAAAGAACTGCTAAAGGGAGTCCATATACTATGCTGGTAACCAAAGCAAACAGGAAAACACCTTCGTGGTCATCATTGCATTGCTAAAGCATTCTCAAGGAGAGAGCGAGAAGTATCTAGGATTAAAAAAAAAATGATGGTTGATAGTAGTATTAGAAAGGAAAGATGTGAAAGGATATTCATTTATTAGGAAACGTTTCAATCTCCCTAAGATGTATGAAAAAGTGTGAAATATTATAACTCAGAATGTTTTCATAATGATAAACACAACAAACTAAGATGGTGCAACAGGATTCTTAATCATAATCAGCAGGACACCCTAGCATTCATAATTTGATGCACTGAACGCTTGGTGCATGCAGCTCATTCTATCCAAAATCATTTAGGAAAATTTTTCTTTTTTCCCCTTTCTCTTCTTCAATTTGAAAAAGAGAGCTTCCTGCAGTCAAAATATGGGAGAATTTGATGGTGTCATCCTGTCAAGAAAGGCCTCACATTCAATTTGTCCAATATTCATTTGGGATTTGTTCTTTTCAAAGGAAATACTTAAGTTTCAGCAAAAATATGAGAAGAGTTTGATAGTGTCTTGTCGTAAAGAAAGACCTCACTAGGTGATTGTTTCATAATCGTTCACGAAGAAAGCAAAGCTAAAGTAAATAATTGCAAGAAAGGGAAGAGACTAATTTTCAGATACCTTCTTTGGATCATTGAAGGAATTCTCATCCATTACATTAGCAGAAGTGAGAATAGTTTTTGTTGATCCAGACAGCTGTCCGGAATTAATCCCCAATCCATCAACAGAAATTTTAAGATTCACTACATCACTCCCAAAGTTCACAACCTGAAATTATTTCACCTGATAGTAAGAACTTTATCCCAAGAGTTCAAAGAAAAAAATGAAAAACAAAATGCGCTCTTATATCTTTGAACTGTAATAGACAATAAGCAGGAAAAGATTGAGAAATTAGATGATATTGATGCTTAATATGTTAGGTTCAAATAATATCTTTGGAAGAAATAGATGCATAAGCTAGAAGCAAATTGTAAGACCTTAATTTTCAGGTAATTTTTACTATCCACAGAGTTCTGCCAAATAATCGCAGATGCAATAAGGGAAGTAGAGGAATTTGTTTGAATGGTACTGTTGAGAAGAGTTGCTCCACTCGAGTCCATAAAGAAGCGCTGCACCCAATAGCTAGGTGTTCCATATAGCTGTGAGGAGTTGAAGACAATTGCATCTGGGTTCCACCTTCAACACAAAATTTTCAACATCAGTATAATCATGTTAACAACATCCCCTGTTGCACGTGTAAATTTTGAGCTCTTTTCTTTTTTATTTTTGGCTAAAAAATAACATGTACCTCCTGTTATTGGAATGCACAAAAAGTGGTGCATAGCTTGCCATCTCAACAACATCACTGCAAAAAAGTAAATAGACACATCAGCAGCACCTCAGAACATTGATTTGTGATGAGCAATGAACAATAGAAAAATAGCCACCTGAACAGGAAGCAAACATGGAAGTTTTGAATTTGTTCAAGCACTGATTCCCTCAAAAAGAAAACAGAACGATCCCATAAATCCTAATTTTTTTGTAGAAATAAGTTTTTACACTTTTCTTTATCTTAAGAATTTCATCCAGAACTGAATAGTTGACAGCAATTATAACCCAGGGTAAGAATCATGACAATAAGCTTGTAGGCTGAGTTTAAGTTGAATTAGCATGTTTAAATAACTAGGGAGATCAACCCTCTAAGCCATTGTAGCTTTGCATATTGGATGAACAAGAGAGAATAGGATTTAAAAGGATAGAGCTGTTCGGTGAGTGATATGAGCCTTGTGTACTTAGCTTGCCTCCCTGCCAGTCCCGCCGCCCTCCCTCCTCTTCTCCAATAGACATGCACGCACGTGCACAAACGCTCAAAATGCAACTCAAATAAGCCCCAAGTCCCAAACTACTTGGATTTTACCATATGGGTCCTTTTTTTTTCCCTAGTTCGTCCAATTTCAGGCCATAACACCAGACAGATTCAAAGCCACGTGATTTTCTCACAACACTTTTATGTAGGTTAATTAGGCCTATCCCTTGCATTTTTGGCCCACCATAATATATTAAGCCTTTATAAGAGACATTTACTGTTAAGTGACTAGTTAAATGACTCTCAATGCCAAAACATTTTAGTTTCTACTCTCTCTCTGACGTAGGAATGATATAGAAAAATTGTTCTACAATTTAGAAAAGAAAGGGGTATGCTTCTAAGAATCATAACTATAAGAGCTTAGGAATCACCTGAGGCTGAATTGAACCACCCCATTCAAATATCAAATCTGCCATAATTTTATTAAACAGAAATCTGAATAACTGAATAAAACATATTACAGCCATAGGTATTTATAAACTAAACGCAATCCTAACATTAATTGTATCGGGTTTGGAAATCCTAAACTAGGAAAACTGTAAACTAATATTAATTAGGATAAATTAAAACTTCTACTATTTCTAGTGACAATAATAGTTTAAAGTAATAATAAAGACTTCCTTAACAAACCTGGTCTGCTATTCCAGCAAAAATAAAATTACAAAAATACCTGTTTTCTATTAGACCTGAATAACTGCACTAAGAAACATAATTCTTTGAACATTTTTTTCCCTTAAGCTATTCCTTGTCCACATCACACACAAAATAAATAAATAATGCTTCATGTTGAAAAATGTTGTTTCAGGTTCTCAAATAACCACAGCAAACCTGTTCTTTTCCAGTCCAATGAGAAACGCAGCTTCAGCAAGTGCAGCCAAAAGACTTCCTGTGCCAGCATCTTTTCCAGTCACAGCATACTCACTCACAAAAGCCTGAAAATAGTGAACAGCGGGACCATTTATCATAATGATTTAGTTCATTGCCAGATAATAAAACCATATAAACACACCTTGGGACCATTGCGTGATGTTCGGTCAAATTGGTGTGCCATGGAGAACAGGCTGCTGGCAGATGTATAAACCTAGTTGAGAAATTACAATAAAATATTGATGCTATGTTGTGCTACCAATGACTTCACAAAATTAAAGAGGGGGGGGGTTTGGGGGGAGGTGTATTGAAGTGTTGATAAAAGGAAATACAAGTCTAGTGGTAAGATGTTTACATGAAAATCATAGTAATCAGCTGGGTGATCCAAAGAATGCGAAGATCCATCACAGTTTGAGATAATTTGGATGTCAGGATAGGAACGTTTAATAGCATCATAGAACTTGAGGTAATTTCCTGTCAACAGAAATGCACAAATTTAAGTTCTCATAGTGCAATATAATATTTACAGATATTTGGACAACTTTGATGAAAAGAACACATCTTAATCCAGTAATTAATGAGAAGTTAAGATATAACTATGAAACCATACCAAATCTTATGGAACATCATCTTTGAAATCTCAAGAGTAGATTACGACATGAATAAAAATTAAAAATTCAACCACGTAGTGCCCTATTACTATTTTCTTTGGAAAAAGACACCACTGTAAAGAAAAAAAAAGGTAGATGGTATATCTTAAGAGGTTGTTGTAATCTGAATAGATGATAACAAACTTGAGTTTTAAGTGCATTAATATGATTTAGATTCATATTCAATTATTTCATCCAAGCAAAGACTGTATTCATGCTCGTAGATGTGCATTGTGCCTGTGCTAGTGCTGGCACATAAAAAAAGATAAAAACCATGTACTTGAAATAGCATGCAGACCTCGATAATTTTTCTTCCCACAATCCTCATTTCCAATAGCAACATATCTCAAGTCAAAAGGCTCTGGGTGTCCCATTGTTGCTCGAACAGAACCCCACTCAGAATCAGGATCACCTCTAGCAAACTCAATACCATCAAGGGCCTCCTGAGATTCATAAAAATATTGACAATGAAGGCCAAATATATACAATAGATTTTTTATTTGCTGGAGACAACAAAATGAACAAGTTAAAACCCGTGCTGGCATCAGATATTGGTTTGCCATGACACTTAGAAACTAACTGAAACCAAAATTTGCAGTAGCACTAAAGGAATATGTTATCTTTATCCCAATAAATTAGCATATAAAATTTATCATCCTGGGCATAAAAAATAGAAAATGCAGATGCAGATGTCCATTCCTATTCCTTCAGTTCAAGAAGCGAACATACAGATGCAAAAGGAGACTGCATTATAAAACTATTTTGACACATGTGCTTAATGTCCTGCATTAACAGCTCAACTACCAATTATAGAATCAGAAATGGGACTAACAAACATAGAACCTGCTTGAAACAATCTTACATATAAGTTAAATTCACCTACTTTTTTACCTTTTGTAATTTCAAGATCAAATTTCTCATTTGAGCATGTTGTTTCTCAAAATATAAAATATTTTACTAGAAACCTCAAATGGTTCCATAATAAACCTCAGCAGGAAAATAATTTGAATTTTATTTCAATTTCATACTTGGAAACATATGGAGTTCAAGCTGAATAGTAGGACTATATTTGCTTTAATTGTGAGAGTAGATATTAAATTAGACATAGATTTTTGAGTTATGGTCATGCAAGAAGAACACAATGAACTTGGGGACGTACTTTCACAAAAGGTAATATGCTGGCTGTATCGACCTGATCATTGTGGCTGATTCCTGCCAAATTCAGAAAGTAAAGGTAGGGAAAGTGTAAATTGACAAGAGCAAAACAGGGGAACATTTTTCAGAAGTATGTTTATTACCATTATTAAACACCCATACTGGCAGTGCTCCAAGATCTTCTGCTAGCTGCAGAAACAATTAATTATATTATAATAATATAGTAACATAGAATGCAAATCATTCAAATGTCAAAAAAACATCTTGCCATCCTTCGCCCACAAGAGAAACAGGATACCTACTTGAAGAAACTCAAAATGACCAAGTCCATCATCAGTCCAGTACATCCAAACATCACCAAAGTGCCCAGGTCTCTCCTCCCATGGTCCGATTGTTTCCTTCCAGCGAAATGCATTTCTTAACCATTCACCTTCAACAAAACAGCCACCTAAAGCAATTTGACACGAGATACTACATTAGTAAGTTTTAAACCTCCTAAAAGACCACAACATTGTGTTGATGATAAGTGGACAGAAATGATCCAGTGGTCATGCAGTGAATTTGAGAAACTGGGACATGGGACTATACCAACCAAGAATTGCACCAGACGGCCAGCTACATGAACAATCAATGTATTTCCAGCTCTATCAGGTTTCAAAGAACATATATAAATCATGAAGTTCATTTCTATTTTCTTGTGTTTAAATTTTCCAATAGCAGAGAAAACCTTCTGATATTCACACAGAAATAAGGGGAGAGAAAAAGACAGCCTATAAAGTGCTCAGAATCTGTTCAACATTACAATGATTAACAGAGCAATTTTCATTTAGGGTTCATGAATGAAATTTAGCATTAGTTTGAAGGAAAGAGTCTCTTGGAAGATGATATTAATTTGTGAAATTTAGATGTTATATTTAGCATCCCTGTTAATCATCAACACATCTCAGCACTTAAGCTCTCCCCACTCCCCACCTATGTATAACCCCAATAAAAAATAAAAAAGAATAAAAGAAGAGAGGGAGAGAACATTTGTTTTAGTTTGGGTAAGTATTATCTACAGAATGCTTTTCCATTAAAGTAACTTCTTTTCAGGTTATTGTGTAATCGAGAGGTTTGTCACATCAATAGATAATTACTGAGGAAAATCTCCAAAGTCTAAATAAATGGAGTTTGTTGGTAGTAGGGGTGGCCACGGTTCATGAACCGGCCGGTTCCGGTTCGGAACCGCCGGTTCACGGTTCGACCTAAGGTGGAACCGAACCGGAACCGGCTTAACCCCGGTTCCGGGCCGGTTCCAAACCGGCCAGTTTCGGTTCACGGTTTCGGTTTTTTCGGTTCGGTTTTTACGCACTGTAAAAAAGTTTTATTATTTTAGAAAATAAAATATACCACGAGTAAAAGAAAATTATGTAGAATTTTATAAAGAGTTGTAACTTGCATTTTTTGAATTTTTGACATAATTTATTTTTTTTTCATAAAATGAACCAGAACCGGCCGGTTCGGAACCTGAACCAGCCGGTTCCGAACCGGAACCGCCGGTTCACAGTTCCAGAATGGTGGAACCGGCCCTGAACCAGTCCCACTCTCAGTTCAGGGCCAGTTCAGCCCGGTTTCGGGTTTGACCGGGCCGGTTCCGGTTCGGTTCCGGGCCGAAACCGGCCCTTGGCCACCCCTAGTTGGTAATCAGCAGGGCTATCAACAGCCAGCCAGTTATTCTCAGATGCAATTCCAGCAGTCCACATCCACCAGGCAACATTCATAGGAACCATTGATGATTGATAATGTTCACAAAGACCAGTATCAAGAATCAACAGTACATTATTACTGACTATGATTGCCTTTGATGACATGGAGGACAAGTATGTGCATTAAAAGACAAGGAGTCATTAATGCAAGTTAAATGTTGAAGCCAACACCCAAAAATAATTGACATGCTTTATAATGGACAAATTATATCCTAAATCCTGGATTGAGTTTAATAGAAAAATCCTTTCCATTCTGTATAATTTTCCTGAGGTTATACCAATCATGTAAACAAAAATACATCTGATGCAGCAGAACAGAAGGATGCATCAGACCATGAGTATGTCTCTCTTTTGCTGACATATGTTTGGACTGAGTTCTGTTTTCGCACTAATTTTTGACTCACTTGTTTTATAACTTTATTTATTTATTTATATATATATATATATATTCGTGGGCTATTTTTTGCATTGCTTCTCAACCCTAACCTGGTAGGTCACTTTGTTGTTCCAATAAAATGGAATGAAGGTATGTCTTGGCTCTATAACATCACCCAAAACTTAGTAGCATACTTTCACACACAAACTTCTGTGAATCAGAAAGCAAAGGCTGGAAAATAAAGTTGGACAGTGGCACTGCCAAATTTATTCTTTTCTGCTACTAAAAGAGGGCCTACTTTCGAGTTGCTATTGCCGTTCCAGTTCAGCACAGTAAAATATATAGGAAATGAAGGAACAGAAAGGAAGTTCCTAGAATTACTTGTATACTAGGTTTACATTAGTGAAAATATGAAGTATGAAAACTAAGAATATGAAATATCACACATATGAGATAAAAACAATGAACCATAACGCGTATATATAGTTCTCATATTAAGGTTGAATCTACAATAAATCAATAAATAATCATATGTTATATACCCGGAAATCTTAAAAATTGAGGTTTTATATCTGCTAACATTTGAACAAGGTCTTTTCGAAAACCATGCCCCTGTAGCAAGAAAAAAAATGCAAATACTTAATACACTTGCAAAGAATTATCATGTATTAACAAAAAAATCACAGCAAATAAAAAAGTTTCAGATACTGGCACAAATTAAAAGTTTTATCCCAAATAAAATATATAACACATCAGGCATTGTAAGTGACAAGAACAGGGTGGGAATTAAGAGCTTGTATCATATATTCCTTTAGTTTGAAATTTCCACTCTTAGCGCTCCTAAAGCGGTACATTTAAAATTGCAGATTGGACTGATATTTCTCTAAAAGGCATGTCTGACCATTTTGAGAAGATATGAATTGGAAGCAAGCCATAATGCAGTTTCAGCTTAGTTAAAAATATTTAATAAAGTTTGAACAGCTGTATCAAAATGGGGTAAAATTGCAATGGAAATGGAATCATAGTTCCACATCTAAATCTACCTACTTAAGAGAATCTGCAGTCTGTCTGCTCATACTTTTGCCCTGTATACATATTCCTCCTATGTATGTTATTTAAAGGGCCATTGCTATCTTAAATTTGAGGTATGGTGTTGAGATGAAAACAACAGAGAGGAGAAAATAACTAATACAGAAAGTAAATTTCTTCAGATACAAGGATTGAAAAGATATGAAAACTGAAAATGCAAAAGTACCTTAAATGTGTCTATGGGCATAGCTGACACTTGATCAAACCATATAACACCTTTCTGGGATGTTTTCAATTGAAGTATTGAATTTTGATTTGAACCTTTAGCTTTCAATAGAACCTCTGACTTTGTCCAGTTCTGAACATCAGAAGCAGAAGCTCTGCAAAGAAACCATACCTTATAAACTCAGGTCTGCAAGAAGCCATTAATTGTGGACTATCAATAAAATTGACCTATACATTCAAATAATGCTCACATGATGTTGGCACTAGCCAATATCTGCAATCCACTTGAGTCTGTGAATGACACAGATATATTGATTGATCCCAAGGAACGAACATAAAGAACAACTTTATAGTTCTTCCCTTGTTCTATATTCTGGAGGGGGAAAAACGTATTAGAACATATATTGGAATCATTCTTATGCAAGTTTTTAACAAGTATTGTGCGAGAAAATTATTCAGATTAAAAAAAAAATTAGCAGAGAATAATCTGAAAATCCTGTCATCTATGTGATTAAAGCTCTTCCAACTGTCATAGACAACAATCTTCAGCATCACACTAAATTATCTACTCCTGCTCATTGACATAAGAAAAAAGAAGAGGCACATATTGTAAAAAATTATGCTTTCTTAAAGTTCTCACCATGCCCCAGAATCCAGGATTGTATATACCAACCCCACCAGATGGGCAAACATTGTTGCCTTTGCTGTCACAAAGAACATTCATTTGGAGTGCGATCTTATTACGCTCAAAGCAAGAAGAACGGTCAGTTGATACAGTTAGAGTTGACTCATTCCCAATTATAGACCAAGGATCAATATTTGAGGGAACATTGGGGCCACCAGCTTCAAAACCTAGAAGAGAAACAAAACAAAAAGATTTCATGAGGATGCCATACAACTCATTACTGATAATTAATGTTACAGTATAATGTCTCAAAGACAGTGCCGATTATCGATTTAAGAACTTTATGCTAAATTAAAAATTCAGCACTGAATATTTAAAACTTTTAGCGAATAATTATTACAGATGAAATTTTAGACCTTTTAAAATTCAGATTGATGGTTACTATTCTGATTGGGAATGACGCTAATGATAGCTGCAAGGATTGTAATATCAGTGGAGATAGTAATAATTGCCATAAGTGATGATAGAACTGACAGTGGAAGTGACAACGACTACAATATCAGAGGATGTGGTGAATTGTAATAACTGTTGGGAGAATTAGTGATGATAGGAGTGGTGGTGGTGATTCTTACAGCTGTTATCAGCAGCGATGCTGAGAGTAGCAGTAGTTCTTAAACCATTCCAATGAAGAGGCATTATAATTCGTATAAAATAAAGTCTCTTTGGATCCTACATGGCTGTATCGCCATTTTTAAATCCAAGATCAGGAGTTCTAGTGTCTGCTTAAATCAATTTCCAGACATTCACTTTCTTTTTCACATTTCTACATTCAAAACCTAAAAATTAACTCTTGCAACCTCCTCCATATTTCATTTAAGCACATACAAGTATCAAGGAATTTCAGAACTTTAAATCCATGCAGCAAAAATCAGTGGCCAATATTTTAAATCCATTTGGCAGAAATCAATCCAGATACTATCTTTCCTCTTTTACTAATCTTTAGAAACTAACAGTCTTTGAATTTACCTCGGTTGCTCACAAGCTCTCCCCATATCCCACCAGCGCCAGCATGATTTATTTCCTGCAGCAAAATTTCAGACAATGTCACCGTCCATACTCTGACTTCCTTACTTTTCAAAGTACTTTACAATATCCTATCATCATAATAATTTGCCATTTATAATAACAATAACAATTTGCAGATACAGTTAATAGGACGCAATGATACAAGGCGCATGATGGCAGTGTGAATGGAATCAAAGTGACAGATGAAAAGGCCAACCTCGAAGAATATTCCGAAAAGCGTTTGAGGTATAGGCCGAGCAGAAGAAGCATCAACAAGCAATCGTGCAGTCGGGTTGGCGTCAAGTTCGACAGCAGAGCATTTAAATAAAAACAATGGGCCAATGATGAAATAGAATAAAAGAATAGTACAAGAGGCATTGCGAGAACCCATTATGTTCACTCACCGGCGCTGCATCCAACAGCACCACTACCTAAATAACATCAAATATATTAATATGAGCTGATTTTGATCCAATTCAACCCAGAAAAGGAAGAAAAATAAATCAAAACATACACAAAAATAAGAAGAGATCAACTGCAGAATAAATGAGAATGGTTTCATTTTATGATTGTTTGACAGAAAGTAAGCAGTAAAATTACCTGATTGAGTTTTGTAAATTTGTGAAGAAGGTGCTGATCTTTTATAGTTGAAGCAGAGGTTGACTCAAGTGGTGAATAACTAATTATAAGTTGAAGGCAGAGTTTGAGTGTTTGGGCGCGTGGGGTATTAGAGGCATTGGTGTTATCACTTATCACAACAAACTTCGCGTATTGTACGCTTTTCTGTTTTTTTGGTTTTTTGTAACCTTTGCTTTCACGTCAAACCTATATAATCCAGCAGTTGATTGCAAGCAAGTACAAATTTCACCTTTTTTTTTTTTAATGTTCAAAAAAAAAAAATGTTTCACTTCTTTCGTACTCATAATCCCACTTCTTTCATTCCGTCAAAAATAAAATTCCATATATATCCTTCAATATCTATATTGATGGATATTATCTGATAATCTTGAAATAAAAATAGAGCAAATTATATTTTTCTCCCTCATGTTTAACCTAATTAACATTTTTTTCCTCTTATTTGAAAATTGAACTTGTACATTCCTCAATTTTAATTCCATCAACATTTAAACCTCTATGCTAACTTTTCCGGTTACATTTTTTTTATATCAAAATACATTTAATTCCCTCTATTTTATAAAAATAAAACAGTTGAATCCCTAAATTTGTATAAAATAAAATAATTTAATCCTTCAAATTTTTTAATTATTTTAAATTTAAAATTTTGGTACTAATTAAATTTTAGACATGTACACATATCTCCATCAATTTATTAACTCAAAAGTCAAGGTGTAATTTTAATAAATTTATAAATTTTCATAAATTTATTTTATATTCATTCTTTTACTTAATTTATTACTTTTTTGTTCAATTTAAAATTAGTATTCTCTAAAACTAAAGAAATGTATAAAATGAATCACTTTAAAAGAAGATAACATTAATGAAATCAAACATAAAAAATAAATATAAAATAAAATTGATGAAAATTAATGAATTTATCAAAATTATAATTTGATTTTTTTAATTTTGAAATGTTGATAAAGATATGTGTTATAGTTGAAAATTTAGCAAAAATTGTGATTCTAAATTTAAAATAATTTAAAAATTAAAAAGAACATTATTTCTTTATTTTATTAAGTTAAATAGAATTAAAGTGTTAGTTTTTATAAAATAGAGGGGTAAAATGTTGAGAAATTTTCAAAAATGAGCCAGGTCAACGCCCTTAATTTCTTTTGTGGTATTGGCGTATTTTTTTTCAATCTTAACTTTTCTCTTTTCATTTGTAGATATTGGCGGGTCAAACTTTCAAAAATTGACAACTTCGCCGATTTTCGTATTTTTCATTTGTAGTTACCTTTTTTTTTTTACAGCTTTTGATTTATTTGGTACTTGTTACAGGTATTTTTATTCTTCTTTGTATAAATTCTATGGTAGTAGACATTTTGATTTGGATTTAGTAATTAATTTGAGTCTTCACACACAAAAAATAAAAAGAAACAACAAAAAACAGAAAAAAAACAACAAGAAAAAAAAAACAAATAACAAAAAAAAAAAACACATAAGAAATAAAAAAAATAAATAAGAAACAAAAAATAAATAAATAAATAAGAAACAAGAAACAAACAAATAAGCAACATAACTTATTTGTTGCTTGTTACTTATTTGTTTCTTATTTATTTCTTTTTTTTTCTTATTTGTTTCTTTATTGTTTTTTTGTTGTTTCTTTGTTATTTTTTTTTTGTTTATGTTTATTTTTTTTGTATCTTTTGTCATTTATTATTATTATTTTTATTATTGATACTAATAAAAAATGAAGAAAGTAGTCAAAAAATTAATTTTTTATTATTTTATTTATTAATTTTTTTTGTAACATTGTATAATATAAATTGCTTGTGAGTTGTTTCTTTTTGTTTCTTTTGTCATTTTTTATTATTATTGTTATTATTGATACTATTAAAAGTAAAAATTATATTTATTGAAGGGTAATTTTTTTCTTATTTTTTTTCACACACAAAAAATAAAAAGAAACAATAAAAAAGAAACAACAAGAAATAAAAAAAATAACAAAAAAAAGAAATAAATAAAAAACAAACAAAAAAGAAATAAATAAGAAACAAACAAGTAACAAATAAACAACAAATAAGCAACAAAACTTATTTGTTGCTTATTTGTTTTTTTTTTTTTGTTTCTTATTTGTTTCTTTTTTTTTTTGTTTATTTTTTTTTTAATTTCTTGTTGTTTCTTATTTGTTTTGTTTCTTTTTGTTTTTTGTATGTGAAAACAAATAAGAAACAAAAAAGAAATAAGAGAAAATTTACCCTTCAATAAATATAATTTTTACTTTTATTAGTATCAATAATAAAAATAATAATAAAAAATGACAAAAGAAACAAACAGAAACCAAAAAAAAAAAACGAATAAGAAACAAAAAAAAAAAAAAAACAAGAAACAAATGAGCAACAAATAAGTTTTGTTGCTTATTTGTTTCTTGTTTCTTTTTTGTTTCTTATTTGTTTTTTTTTTTTTTGGTTTCTTGTTGTTTCTTTTTTTTTTTTAATGAAGACTCCAATTAATTACTAAATCCAAATCAAAATGTCTACTACCATAGAATTTATACAAAGAAGAATAAAAAAACCTGTAACAATAACCAAATAAATCAAAAGCTGTAAAAAAAGATAACTACAAGTTTTAATCCCAAGATGAGTATCAAAATTAAAAAAAAATTAAATTACTTAAAATGTACAAATTAAATAAATATATACAATTAACTAAAATTAATTTTGCCTTCAAAAATAATAAATAAAAAATAAATTATAGAAAAAAATGAAAAAAAAAAGATGAATAAATGGAAAACACTAAAATCGCCGAAGTTGTCCATTTTTGAAAGTTTAGCCTGTGCAATGTCTACAAATGCAAACATCAAAGTTAAGAATGAAAAAAAAATATACCAAGACTACAAAAGAAATGAACCAAGTTGACCTTGTAATTTTTTCAAAATTTTATGTTAATTATGCCACCTAACTCAAGTTATCAGCCCCCCAAACATTGTAAACAAATTTGGGAATTGTATATTTTCCATAGCACGTAACTCCATTTACTTTATTGACTATAGGTAGCAAGTCATGGCTTTATGCACGAAATCTAATGATCAAATAATTTATGAACTCCATTTACTTCTTCTACAGCTTCTTCTACATCCCCGATAGCCCATAGACAAACCTCCTAGTGGTTTTTCATGGTGGTTTTGGCCATTTGGCCAAAACCACATCTCCCTTTCCTATACTTCTTGTTTATATTCCTAATATATATATTTTCTTTAGATCTACAGCTTTGATTGAAGGAGATGCTGTGCAGCGGTTTTGTCCAACCTTTCCTTCGTCTTCTACCTCAGCCTACAGTGCTGCAGTCCCTGATCTCCGATCTCGAAGACGCTTGCTTTTCTTGATCTCAAAGGCGACGTAGAGGAGCAAATCATGGTACATAGCAAAGCAATGGTGGAGAAGGCTGTTTTGGATCCTTTTTCTGTGTGGGTCTTGTTGTTGGTGTCATTTTGAGCAGCTGGGTTTCAAGCAATATTCTGGCCATGGAAGCAGGCTATAGGCTGCAAGAGACTGTCCAGATTACTAAGGGCACAAGAGTCTCTAGTTTAAATCCTTGTTTGTTGTTAGGAGTTTTTTTCTTTCTTTAGTTTTGTTTGTTTGTTTGTATTTACTAGTTTCAGTCAGTTGAATTACTTCCTATTTAGTTTTGTCTAATAACATTCCTGACTAAACCATTGGTTTTATTTTTGCTCGTTGGTTGTTGTCTGGACCAATGCTTTCTTTCCTGTTTGTTTGTATCATTTTCCTTCTAAAGTCAGCTTTCTACTGACTTTCAGTGGTTCTGAACCCCTTGGCTAGGGAGTGATTAGGTTGATGTTTACTGTGTTGGTTCTGCTAGCTCAGGAGTCTCCCGGACTTTATGTCCTTTGTAGTTCCTATTGTTGTTAATGACGTTCCACTTTGACCAATATATATATAAGAAACATAAAAATTTGTGTTCAGAGTTCAAATCTATATTTTTTTTCATATGTAATTTAGAAAAAAAAAAAAAGAGACACTATTAATATATGAAAAAAAGAATATTAACAAATTCAGTCCTATTAGTTATGTTACATTTCTAATTTAGTCCTATAACTTTATTTTTAAAAATTGAGTTGATTAAAGAATTAAAAAAATTGCTCATTAGTCATATTTTGTTATTTTTAACAGAGAGTAATACGTAGCACGAAAAATACCCATGTGGGCAATAATGTCAGTTGAAGTCTTGTAATATTGGACTGCTATGTTACATGTGAAGCCATGTAGGATTTTTGCTTCTGCTTCTCTTCTCCTTCTATTCTCTCTACTCTCTGCTTTCTTTCTGTCATTCCTTTCCTCCTTCGTTCTCTACTTCCTTATGTTCTATTAAACTTATTG
>CATIWO010069193.1:0-10377 GCA_949673435.1 Macaranga tanarius | reverse complement strand
ATTTATATATATATATATATATATATATATATATATATATATATATATATATATATATATACGGTCTAAAAAAATGTTTGAGTGGTTTGAAGTAGAAAAATACTTATAATATATTTATACTTTGAGTAGTATTGGGATATAAATAATAGTGTTTTAGTTAAAAAAATAATACTAAAAATTTTTACTAATTAAATCTTTTAATTTTTAAAAAAATTAGAAATTTTAATGGGTTTACACAATAGCTTTTCATTGAGATATGATGAGAGACACTTGTCAAAAATTTGAGCTAAAATAATATCTAATTACTTAGTTAATAACATAAAATTTATCTTTTAAATCCTACCATTTGGTATAATACACAAAGTGTAGGTAAGAATCTCCCAGTTAATTTAACTCAAAATAATATTTAAATGTTGAAATACATTTTTAATAGTAAAAAAATAGAAAATAAGGATTGAATTAAAATATATGCAAATTAAAATTTATTACCTCTTATTTGAACTTACTAACAAAAAATGTTTATAAACAGTTATGTAAAAATTTAACATAAAAAATTATTAAAATTTATTGAATTACTAAAAAAACTTGGATAAAGTTAATTATATAGCAATAATAAGATTGAGGTTAAATTTGATGATGATGATTGATGAGAGTGGTCCATTAATAGCTATATAGGCAGCGTGCATGCATATATTAACCATATATCTATCCCAGAAGGCGGGATGCTTTAATATAGGAATGGAGCCATCATTTAAAGGCATACACAACCCAACCAATCATGTGATCATATAAAACTTGAAAGCAAAAAATTATTCAATATTGGACCATATACACTAAATATATACCATATGGTTAAATTAGCTGTCATTACATATATTGTAGATTTAATTCAAGTCAACATCTCACTACTCCTGTCTATGTGCTGTAAGCCCGACCTCCATCATCACACTCTTCTCATTCTAAGTTTGAACACAGTATACTCCTTTCCGAATTGCACCTTAAGCTAGCTACCCGCACAATATTTTGTCAATACCAGATTATTGCATATTGTACTGTGTATAAAACATTTGCATACATCAAGTGTTTTGCACATAGAAAACAATGTCTGCATCTGACTCGGACCACAAGAAGACGAATTCTTTTCTATTAAATTGATTATTATATTTTTCTTTTTTTGCCTGATTATATAGAAGGTATTAAATTTATAAATTCAAGCAGTCCACATTGATGCGGCCACATTTTCTATCTTTTTCCTATATATATAATGAGCAAAACCTCAACAAATTTACAATATATAGGTGACTAATTGGCACATATTTCATAAAAATATATTTACATTTTTTTATTTATTTATGTAATTTATTTATTAAATGGTTGTAATACATCATATTTACAAATTTTTTTAGAATTAAATGCGAAAAATGTATTTATTGTAATATACCAAAAATTTACCAAGTCAATTATTTTAAAAAGATGTACTCACAATTCTAAAATGACCGTCAAAATATTTTATTTTCTTTTAATCATTAATCTTGTTGTACGTGGCTCATATATCAGATAAAGAGATAGATGCTGAAGCGGAATTCTAATAAAAAATCAGCCGTTCCACTCCAGATAACGTAGAAATATTGCCGAACCTTATTAAAATTCTGTGTTCTTTAATTTTCTTGTTTAATCATTTTATTCTTGTGATTATATAGCATTATTTCTCAACAAATCTAATATTATTATATAAAGTGCAATTCAATATATAAATTTTTTCCCTAACATTTTTCCGAACAAGAGATGACTCTAATAAGCAATTAATTGCCCTATATATGTACATATATATCCACCTAATCACAATATTAAAAGAATAATCAGCATATAAATAACACTGTATATCAATTGTGATATAGGAAGCAAAAAATATAGGAAACGTCCTTGAGGGGAATTGTTTATGACATTATGAGGTCATGGAAAACGATTAAAGCTGATAAATGCAAGTCAAATCATAGCTTTATAGCTAGGCATACTGAGATTGTACAAAAATCTCGACAAGCCTTGAATACAAGAGAGGACTAAATACCAAACTCTAGCTTAGCTATATATCCATGAATATTCATACTATAGGAAATGTAGCATCACTTTCTTTAAAATAAAATTTTAACAATAAAACCTTGTATGCACATATCTTATTAATAAAAAAGAGTATTGGTATATATAAAAATTTACAAAATTTATAATTTTTTAAATTTTATTTAAATTTATATAATTTAGCAAAAAATACTATAATTTGCTCAATCATTTGTATTTTTGATGCAAAATGTATTTTTGTCAAAAAAAAAAAAAAAAAAAAACATGTAATACGGAGATGGTATCTTTTAAGATGACTACATGATATTTTTTAAGGTGATTAGATGATATCTTCTAACTTATTATGGTCTTGGACCGTTATAAAATTTTTTGTCAGGTGTGTGTATTTTTTTTTTTTTTTTTATAATTTTGACTAGAATACAAATTATGTTGAAACTGTAAATATCAATAAAATTAGAATATTTTACTACATTTTAAAAGTTAAAATAAATTTATAAAAGATTATATAACCTTTATAAATTTTTTGTATCAATAACCCTTTTGAAAATATATATTAGATAAATAATGCAAAAAAAAAGTAAATAAAAATCAAATTAATTTAAAATGAAAGAAAATAAACACAAATATAGTACAAACATAAAGGTTTGTTTACCAATGCCTTTTTATAAATACGATTACATGAAAATTGCATAAAAACTCCGGAGACAGCGGCTATTAATACTGGACAGTCCCACAACACCTTCTCCAAGCAACATGAGAAGTCAAATTTTTTTTTAAAAAAATAAAAATCTAATAAATGAATAAACAATAAAACCAGTAAGAACAAAAACTAAAAAACAGATGCAAAAAAGCAAAAACAGAAACCCAAATTAAGAAGTGCTATATGCTAGCAAGTAGCAGCAGCAGCTGCTTGTGTAATATATTGTGTATGTGTATGTGAGTGTGAGAGACTGTGTATTTTTAGGTACAGAGTCCAAAGATTCAGTGTAGTATTGAGAGTGTTAAAAAATTATAAGAAGGTTCCAGGAATCAAGGGTCAAGATCATGTGCTTAGACCCATAAGATAAGGAAGCACCCAAATTAAGTTTGTTTTCTTTTTCTTCTTCTTCTTCTTCCCTTTTAGCCTCTAGAGCCGTTTTCTTGCTTGAAAGTTTTCAATCCTACTAAAAGATTCGTAAATTTATCCACAAACCATTTCTTCTTGTACTATATTCTGTTAGCTGGCAAAAAAATTCTTGCTGTTTATGGTCTGTTTCTTGCTTCTAAAGCTAGGTGCAATGACAGTTCATAAAGGAGCTACTGGTGTAGAGAGAAATGGTGGTAGAGTTAGAGCAGCTGCTACAATTGTTTTATGTTTATGGGTTTTGTTAATTCTTGCACAGCTAGGCTTCTTTTATGCTGTTCATGAAGAAACAAGCAAGTTAATATCGAAGAGCAGTGATAGTAGTACTGTGCCAAGAAAAATGAGGTTTTTAGCGACACAGAACTCATCACAGACGTCGTTAATGTTCCATGGTCCGCCAAGCAAAGTTGTTAAGTCATCATCAACAACAACATCATCAACCCCGTCGTCGTCTATGAATAATATTGAAGGAGATCCTGCAGACACAGTATACGGAGATGATAAGAGGATAATTCATACAGGTCCAAATCCTCTTCACAACTAACTAGAAAAAGAAAAAATTTATTTAAAGAAGAGAAACAGTTTGTTGGTAGGTTTTAATTCTGCTGCTGCTACCTAGCTGGTACTTTTTTGTGCATGTCGCTAAAGGGTTTTAATGCCTAGAAGAAGATGAAGAAGAAGAAGAAGAAAAGAATTCATTAAGTGATGATAAGAAAATGACAGTAAGTTTGTTTATTAATTATCTTCCGCTCTATCAGCTGCTTCTTTTGCTGTTTTGTTTCGTTTTGGATATTATTAAAGATAGAAGGCCAAAAAAAAAAATGTAAGAGAAGAGAGCATTGGCTTTAGCCCTTTTCAGCCATGTATGTTTAATGAGGTTTTGGGGCAGTGTAGCCTAGCAAGCAAATGGTGTGAAGGAAAAAAAACCACTGAAGGGCTAGTGTTAATGCTCTTGTTTTCTTTTGCAGTGTTTTGCTGTTATTATTATTTTTTTCAAAAACAAAAAATTTCTTCTGCTGTAGTACCCTTCTTCTGCCATAATGTTGTTTGAATTTAATTGCTGTAGTTACTCTTGTTCATCTACTTTGCCACTGCTACATTGCTACTATTCTGTAATAATTTAATTTGAATCTTTACTTATTCTCTTTCTTTAATCTTCCCCCCATTTTTTTTTCCTTTCAATTTCAAATTCTTGCCTTGTAATGAAGCCACCCAAGAACTTCACCAGAAAATATGTACAGTACTACAGAATCATAGTATCTACAAATTTAGTGTTCATGATAGACAGTGTTGAAGTTACTAAAGATTCTGAATATTTCTTTATTAATTGCAATTTTAAGACACTGGAGTTGTCTATGAGGTTTTAAGTTTGAACCACAATTATATTTGATTAATCTGAAAAAATAAAAATTCTAGCTAGTTAATCACGTATAATTTTTACTTTTCTTCTCTTTGTTTTTTTTTTGTTTTTTTGTTTTTTTCCCATTAGTATATATGATTTTCATCACTCAGTTTTTCAATCCTTTAAAATAGAAAAACAAAAAGTTGAACGTGGTGAAATTGAGGCATTATTTGCATGGAGATTTGCTATCTAATTAATTAAAGGGTCTAGCATTTAATTTGTTCTAATCTATGTCCTTATTAAATTAATTATTAATTAACACTATGGACGACAGACCACTTATAAATCAAACTTGTCTCATCATCCTGACCATTGATCATTTCACCATCTAGACAATAACGGACGATCAGTGTTATTAGAAGGTAATCATCATCATCATCATCATCATCATTGGAAGCAGAAGCAGCAATCATGTGGTTTGTGTATTGAGCTCACATCTTGTCTATATCAAATATATCCAATAATTCAAATTGGACAAAAAAAAAATATTATAATTCAAATATTTTATATTTAATTAAGAAAAATAAAATAAGTCTTCTTATATTATAAAATTTAATTTTTTTTTTCGAACAAGATTATAAAATTTAATTATAAGATATAATACCTTCGAAATAGATAATTTATATAATGAAAATTACCCCAAATTAATGTGTAATTTGGAAGGAAGTATATGTGGTGAAGAGGGCGAGACTCATGTTTTGATTGATTATTCCTAGAAGTCTTGTTGATACTTAAATGCAAAATCCAATTTTCTCAAAGAGTATGCCTGTCTTGCAGGACCAACAACACGCTTTCTCAAGCCTTGGGACTCTGTACCATATTATTTTATAAAATGAAATTTATTTGCTTAACACACATTTAATTTTTTATGGTGTACTTTATGTAATACTACAGGATTGCATATTTCATGCATGGACCATTGATTCTTTTGGCCACTCTTAACTTAATCTTTTTTTTTTTTTTTGAACACCTTAACTTAATCTTTTAATACGTATATTATTCTCTTCTTAAATGACATTAATACCCAAGCTGCAAATAGTCATAAAGTAGAAAATATAGTGACCATCTAGAAATCAATTGACAAGATCTGTTTTTGTTAGAAAGTTTTTGAATTTAAGTCGCATTATATACAATTGTGCTAAATTGCTAAATTAGTTATTCAAAAATTTTTATTATTTTTGTAATTCTACCCTTATTAAATTGAATTAGTTAAAATCTAATAAATTTAAATACTAAAAATTTTAAAAAATCCTTGAATATTAGATGGAATGCTCATGAGAATCATTTGATCCAAAAATTATTACTCTCGCTATAAATTTAATTTGTTAACTTTTTAGATCATTTAAAAATTTTACAATTAATTAATCCGACTTAACTAGAATATAGTTTTGATAGAAAAGAAAAAGGAACACCCAACAACTCATTTCAAAAAGTTTTGAAATGATTGAAAAAAAATAACAAAGGGAAAAGAAGTCTATTCCATAAGTACCCTTTGAAAAAATACAATTACATTTGACTTAAATGAAAGCTTCTATACCCATATAGCTAAGTAGGTTCATCTGTCCTTGATAAATTATTATTTTCTTGTCTCAAATGTCACTTATGGGCAAAAGCAATGTTCATTCTCTCAAGGCGAGATCTTTATAAGAAGCTATTAGAAACTTCATTGGAATCAGTTTTGTCTAGTGAACCCTAAAAAAACACACACACAAACAAAGAAACAAAGTTGGCTGGTGAAAAGTGAAGATACTTTTTTCTTCTAATGGAAGTTTTGACAAGTTCAAAAGATTCTTTGAAGTAAGAGAAATTTAATTTGAAGAAATAATATTAATAAATAAAATACTGTACACACTATACATTTTTAAAAATTTTTGCTTCCCATGAAATGAATGTTTGCTGGGTTTGCCATTATAGCACATTTAAATGAGAGGGTTGTGATGAGAGTGCATCTACCTCTTCTCTCTCTCGTTGTCAACTTCCAATAAAACTCTTGTTTATTGCCTCCACCCACCTCAAAGCTCTTATTGCCTGCTGGCTGCTGCCGCTCCCTGCTGCATCTCTATATTTATATATGGCTTGCAAATATTACTTTTCCTTTTTGCATTATCGCTATTTTTATCACCAATATGGAAGAGATGATCAACAAGCAAAAGGACCCACATGAGTTTACACGGTTGGAAATTCTAAATTTATGTCACTTAATTATTATATCAACCACCTAATAAGAGGTCCTTTTAATGTTAGTTATTGTGGGTCGCATTCATGCAAACTCAATTCTATACATGATGGTGGTTGATTTTTAATTATATATATCTATATGTGTATATATAAATCTAAGTATTTGCTTTTTGTGATTCAAATCTAACCTTCAGTTTTGGGATTTTTTCCTTGTCAAATCTAGTGCTTGTTTGATGAGAATGTTCTCATTTGGCGGCAATGAAATTAGACTTAAAAATTTAACGTTAAATGAGAAAGATATGAAAATTGAAATGTATCTAATTACATGAAAAAGCTTAGCATAAAAGTATAGGGTACAACCAATGAATGCTCAAGTTGTAGTCATCTCATTGTATTTATTTTAGGATACAATTGCAGTAACAAAATATTGAGTGATGCATTTTCAAAAAATGAAATATTGAGAGATGCAATATACATATATCACAAAAGTCAATTGTAACAAAAGAATGAATTTACATTTTCGAAAAGAGAAAAATGTTAAGACAGGCTCTGAATGTCAATTTTGTATTTATTTTTTTTAATTATTAGCTTCAATTAAGATAGAATTTAATGAATTGCACATTAATTGACAACATATATATTTCTTCTCAATAAGAAAAAAATTAAATTTACAAATTAATATCAACAAATTTCAATAATTTATTTCAAAATTTTAGAAGAAAGTAATTATTAAATCGCTCATCACTTACCAATAATTTTATATTTTAGTATATTTTAAAGGTACTACTGTGTAAAGAAAAAATAGATAAAAGTGAATGCATATATAAAAACATCTAAACAAATTTTTTTTTGGTTTATTTCTGTAATCTTATTGATTAATGTCCAAAAAGGAATAAGAGAAAAATGATATATATAGCAAGCCTAATTATTAGCAAAACAAAATAAACTCAGCAAACTCGTGCATTTTAGATCAAATATATATTTATTTATTATTCAAATTAAATAGGTATAGACACATATAAATTCACTTAATCATATTTGATAGTTTTAGAATGCCTATATGAGCTCAAACCCCTAACATTAAGCCCATTAGAGGACTTAATGTCCTTATGGGATTATATAATAAGGTTAAAAGTTAATCAATCAGAAAAGGACAATAATTCTTGCATAATATTAATTCAAATAGAACTAAGTATGTCTCTCTTATGTCTATATATAGGCTCATATTCCTCATTATTAGATCATCTTGAACAATTCTCTCTAACTTAAGTATCGGAGAGCTTAGGGATCGAAAATTTTAGGTTCATCTAGTTTTCTTTGTGTTTGTAGGTATAAGAGAGGAGTTCACATTCATCAATTGGCGCCGTTTGTGGGATGCAAAAATTTATTGAATGAAAGAAAAATTAAAATTAAAATCTAAAACGTGCTACATTCCTATTCTATGATCTGATATAATCAGATGACTCAAAGATTTAGGGCTAAAAATACATACATATAGGGAACACTGATCGAGTTCTTCACCGTAAATAATTAAGAGGTCCATCTCAGTCCTTTCACCTCTTGTTTGACTCCTTATGAAGTATTTATTTACCTCGATCGATCAATAGCATACCCATAGCTACCTACCTCCTTTTAAAACTAGAAATGTATGGCTGTCTCAGTTGACCCCATATTCGTATGTGAATTCTGACAACGACCTCGCAAAGTAATTCATCTCACAGCACTCATTTACTGCCCCCCAGCATCATTAAGACTCCATTATGCAACTGATTTGATCTTTTACCACCAAATCTTTATGTCATTTTTCACGAATTCAAAATTTATTTTTTTCGATTTTATTTACATACATAAGATATTTTTGTCTTTTTTCCAACAATTGTTGGGATCAATTGGTAAAAAATTATGCTTATTTAACTGATGTTTTAAGTTTGAATCGTGATATATGCAGTTATGCTAAATTAATTATTAGAGACTTTTATTATTTTTGTGGTTTTATCTAAATTAAAGTGAACAAGTAAACTCTGAAATCCGTGATTTAAACAAAAAAATTTGGATAATATCATCAGCGGAATAATAGTTTAATAACTTTGAACATTAGTAATTTAGACTAAAAAACTAAAAAATATAATAATATTATCAGTAAGATAGTAGTCTAGTAGCTATTTATCTGGAAGGAAACTTGCCCCTATGCATTTGAATTTTGAGGAATTAAATTTAAAAGATACTAGTTACTATCTCTTATATATTATGTATCAATTAGTATTTATAATATTCAAGAGGTATTTGGAGTAAAATATTAATTCCATTTTTACATCTTCAATTAGTCCTCACAAATTGTCCACTGATTAAATAAAAAAATATATTAAGATATACAGAAATGGCTAAAGAACACACTGCTTATAAATTTTTTTTATAGCTGTCAAGGAAAATAAGAAATGGAAAATGATATAGTACTATGTTGGTGGGTACGGGAAATAAATTAGTGGCACGAGTGATATAAGTTTAGTCCATTCTCATGACAATTATAACATGACAAGGAAGACAAGTACAGTGGGCCTAAGTAATTTTTAGATTCTCAAACTGTGACAAAACTTTTAATTAATGTTTTGAACTACCTATCATGAATTTCCATTACTTGCTGTTGGTTGTTTCTTCTTCCTCTGAAATCGAGGCATGAGAACCTGAGCAACCCAATTGCCATGACTGTGAAGGAAACTAGCAACTTATAGACATAGATGCGGCCAGCAGAAATATAATTAAGGAACAGACAAAATACATATATAAAAGTTGAATAAAAAAGAAGTTACAATTTCATGAACTGCTTTGTTAAAAACAAAAATCCAAGAAATTTCCATGAGCTGATGGCACCTATTAGCCACCACCACATGATTAATATCAGATACCTATCCAAAATTATAAATTTATATGTGAAAAAATCAAAGTTGAAATCTAATTTTGTCATTGATAAATTAGTAAAAGTTCAAAAATAGAAGCATAAATATGTGTTTAGTATTTTTTCTTAATATTTTAGTAGTATTTAAATTTGCTTTGTCCGCATCTCAATTGCTCAATATTTCTGATTTAGTTTACAAGTTAAGTTACTCTTCAATATTAACAAATTTAAAATTTATTTAAAATAAAAAGGTAATATGGAGTTTAATAATAAGAGTAGCGATATATGTCGCTGCAAAGCGATATGAACAGTGTGTCGTTACACACTAAAAGATAAAAAAATTTTCAAATATTTTTTCATTTTTACCCTACACATTTTTGATGGTACATTTATAAAAAGGATAAAAAAATTAATTGCACGAATTCCTTGACACACTGTTCCTTGTATATTCACATCTAACATTACCTTAAGAAAAATCTAATAGCCATTTATATAAGTTCAGAATTTGAATTGAATTAATTAATTTCACTAACTTTCAAGAGAAAATCCATCATAAAATTGTCATTTGACTTCCTTATTATCAAAACAAATAAATAAATAAATAAATAACAACAATGAAACTATCATTTCCAAATGTTGCCTAAAAAGAAAACCGTCGAAAATGTTGCCTTGGTGTGGCAACTTTTCAGCTGAAATAAAAAAAAA
>CATIWO010069128.1:0-16088 GCA_949673435.1 Macaranga tanarius | reverse complement strand
TTAAAAAAATTATCAAATAAATAAAACTATTTTTTAGACTTTTAGTAATATAAGTTAAACTCAAAATAAAATAACATAATAAATTAATGAAGTTATAAATAATTCTTAGTGATTATAATATAAAAATTATTAAATTAAAATAAATTATTTTATCACATATGAATTATTAAATAATTTTTTAAATTAATATTGATAATTGATGAAAAATATAATCATTTGAAATTAAGGACAATTAAGTTATTTAAACCATTAATAAAGTTAAAATGGAGTGCAGTTATTAAGAAAAAAAGTGCAAAAATCCCTACCCATTAAATAAATTTATCATAAGCTTGTCATAATTCCTATCATTAACGAATATTATTACAATTTAATATGCTCAGCATCTTAAGGAAACATCCTCATTTTGTCAAAAGAAAACCCATCAATCAATCAGCTAAGCTACTTTCTACTTTTTTTTTTTTTATATATATATACTAAAAAAAGTAGAAAGAACTAAAAAAAAAAGTTTAAAGAGACATTATATATAACCCAATTGTTTACAACTGGCCTCCTATTACTATATGTCACCTTCTTTAATTTTATGGATAATGATTGATGTCTCTAGCGGAGATGAATTTTGGTGTCTCTGTTAAAGCACATTTATCAAAATGCCCCTGCCTTTTTTTTTAATTTACAAAAAAATGAAATATATAAATAAATTGTAATATATGAGTTCTTAAATCATGACACGACAGATTCACCCATTTCCATTTTAGGTTTTAAATTTTTATAATTTAAAAAAACAGTATAGGCATTTTGGTAAAAGTGTCTCTAGCAGAGACACCAAAATCCGTCTCTGCTAGAGACACCTATCATTATCCTTAATTTTATTCAAATTATATATTTTCATGACATTGATAATGAAATATTAAAATCAAAAAAAAAATAAATAAATAATAAATAATAAATAACAAAAATCTTTTTGGTAATATAAAAATTTATTGTTCAATTTTTTTATTATTATAAATAAAAAAATAAAAAAATATATTTTATTTTGAAAATTAATACAAATAATTGATTTATTCAAATTATCTTGTAGATTTTATCTTCTCATCATCCACGTTTTATCAGTTGATACTTTCAATTTATTTGATTGATTTATTGTTATAAAAATTATGTTTATTTAAAAAATTAATAAATATGTATATGTCTTATCATTCCTTCAAGCTACATGATTTACCAATTTTTTTTTGGGGGAAAAGCAAAGTTTCATTAAAAATTCAAATCAACATCTGAAGGATCACCAGTAAAATAAGGTGCCTCTAGCCAAACAGAGGAGTTAACACGTAAATGAGCTGACTTAGCCAAAACATGAGCGACCTCATTTACTGACCTCTTTACAAACCAGATTGAATACTCGAATTACTAAGCAAAATACGTGATTTACCAATTAAACAATTAAAAACAAGTAAAACTATGAAAACCTCCAACAACCAATTAAGTTTATTTATAATCAATAATAGAAAGAAAAAAAATCATATAACTAAGTCTATCAGATTTAAAATATAAAAATTTTATATTATTCAAATAATAAAACTAGTTGAGTCGATAAATAAAAAATATTTACCGTCTTCAGAGGGCGGAAGCAACAACAGAGAAGCTGACACGTAAATAAGAATAAATAAAAAATAAACAGAAAAAGACAAAGAATAATAATGTTAAGGGAACCTACCTGTCACCGGTTGTTTCAGTCAGTCAAATAAACAGTCACACCGCCTTTTTTTTTTTTTTTTTTTTTGATGACTCCAGATAAACAGACATTGTCAACACCGAGTGCGGGTGCTGCCTCTCCGTTTTATTTTTTATTTTTTTTTTAATATTATTTTCAACTGTTAGATTCAAGATTTGGGACGGAGTTTAGGACCAGTCGTCTCTCTGTTTCTTCTAAAGTTTAATATTCAAATACTTCAACAAACGCTCGACGCAGATCCAAAAGCGTTGCTGCTGCTTCTTCAACTTCTTGCATTTTAGATTCTGATTACAAATATTAAGAAACCATAAAAGAAGAAGAAGAAGAAGATAAAGGTTGGTGTTCTTGAACTTTTGTTTACGGTTACTTTTTTCTTTTTTTTTTCAAGAAAAGAAAAAAGTTGAATTCAACTTCTTGAAGCAGCTTAATTCTGCTTCTTCTCTTCACTCTGCTTGGATCTGTTGATTTCTGTTTAATTTTTAAAGATTTTTGTTTGGTTGTGTGTCTGTTTGCTTGCATTTTTCTCGGAATGAATCAAGGGAAATTGAATCCTCTTTTCGATTTCATTTCTAGAATCTATTTCCTTACGATTTTTTTTATAAAAAAAAATTAATTAATTATTTTATTATTTTTTCCGCGTCATTCAATTCCTGTTGCCGTGTCAACGACTCAACGTTGCCCCTATGGACTTTTTTTCTTTAAATTTAAATGATTGTGTATTAAACACATAATCACACATTTTGAAAGAACCCAAAAGAGAGAAAGAGAAAAAAAAAAAAAAAGGCGATTGTGGGTTGAAGTTTATTTATTTGGTGACAAAATTTTGTATATTAGAATAATGGTAATAATATTACTATTCTATTAGTTTTGGTGATCTAACTTAATATAATATTGTTATGTGCTTTCTTCTAATTAATGAAGTGAAGTCATCTTTAGAACCTTTTGTTGGCAACTGACCCAGGAGATACGGGCTAGATGGGGCGTTGACTGTTATTATATATAGTCTTGTTGTATTTGGTGAACTTTCATCTGATGAACGCAATTTGAATTTTTTTTTTCTCTTGGGGAATTGTTAATAGCAAATGGCTGGTTGTTTTTGACTGATAATCTCTATAAATGGTTCAAGATCCAATGCTTCCTTTAGTTGGGTGTTGAGGAAACTGGATGTGGACCAAGTCAATACAAAAAAAACTTTGTGTGAGTTTCCTGTTTTGTTGTTGCTCATTTCTGTCAGTGGGTAAATTGTGTTTGTTGCATTAATATTGGGTTTGGTGTTATTAGCAGTACATGGATAGTATGTGTTAGCATCACTGTTTTGTGTAGGATTATATGTTTTCATTGATTGTTAACTATACCTTGAGCTTATTCAAGCTTTCCTATTTCATGCAGTGCTTTATTTATTTATTTATTTATTTTTGGGAAATTTTGTGTTAATGAATTGATGAATTTGATTGAAATCTTGGTTCATCTTGACAGTCTTGGATGGGGTATTATATGAACAAGTGATGCTGTGGAGTTGCAATTGCGTTAGGTTCTCATATGTGAGCTGTCATTTATAGCAGGAGCTTGTATCTTCAGAGCTTGATAGCCAGCTCTGTCAAGTCGCTGACTGAGAAAAGGGTGATCTGATCCTTTTTTTCTTCTCCGCTTCAGTTCATAGCTTTTTCAGATCTGAAGATTGAAACTGTTTCGTCAGGCACATTAATCCTTCAACTATTTTTTTCTTGTTTTTAGCATGTCAGCCGGTGGACTTTCTGTACAAGTAATAGTTATTGAAAGATTTGATTAATAGTCACATGACAACCAACATTTGGTGGAAATTGGTTTTCCTACACTCAGTCAGAACGCAAATTAGAATTCCATATTTTGATGCATCTTGACAATGGTGAAAATGAAGAGATGGTATGGTGGTGTTTTGATTGCATCCTTGTTTATGTTGCTGATCCTGAGATATGGTCTCATGAAGAATCCCATTGGAGAAAGTTATCTGATGAATGCCTTCTCTAATGGCACTAATCCTCTTCAATGGGTGCAATCCACATTTCCTCGTACAGTTAAAAATCCAGAGGATTCTACTCAAGTGATTTCTACTGATATCATAGTCTTCAATTTGTTTGCTCAGAGGAATATTTCCAGTGAAGAACAAGTATCTTTGCAGACATGGAATCTACTGAAACACTTAATAGATCAAGCTCAGCTTTTACCCAATGGAGTAGAGGCCATTAAAGAAGCAGGAAATGCATGGAATAGCCTTATGTCTTCAATTGAAGAGGAAAGACGTGGTTATACAAATGAGAGTTCAAATAGAGCAAGAGAGAAGCAATGCCCTCATTTCCTTAATAAAGTGAATGCCACAGCCCTCAATAATAGTGGTTTTAAGTTGCGGCTTCCTTGTGGCCTGACTCAGGGTTCTTCAATAACAATTATAGGCATTCCAGATGGTCTTCTTGGCAATTTTAGAATTGACTTAACTGGGGAAGTGCTCCCTGGGGAGCCTGATCCACCCATAATTTTGCATAACAATGTTAGGCTTCATGGTGATAAAGTAACCGAGGATCCAGTAATAGTTCAAAACACATGGACTGTAGCACATGATTGGGGTGATGAGGAGCGGTGCCCATCTCCTACTCCTGAAAAGAATAAGAAAGGTAAGATACATGCTACATTTTTTGTTTCTGATGAAACATTTGCAGTATATGCTCATTAATTAGTTTTGCATCTCTTAGCAACTAGGATAGTTTTCCAGGCCTAGTGCATATGTTCTCCCTCTGTAATTTTTTCTTGTGATTGTATTTTTTTTTCTTTTCTTTTGGGGTGTGATATTCATTAGTTTATTTAATTGGTGATCCATATGTTTGACGGTGGAGTTTACCAGTAGCGCCTATATTCTGATTTGATTTTTCACTCCAATATGTGGTGATAACCTCATTATTTTTTCCCCCCAGTGGATGACTTGGATCAATGTAACAAGATAGTGGGAAGAAATGATACCCATGCAGTCAGCAGGCATTCTGAAGGTTCAAGGAGGTCTTCGATGATTCAGGAGGGATCTAAAAACAGAAGATATTTTCCTTTTAAGCAAGGTTATTTATCTGTTGCAACACTTAGAGTAGGAACTGAGGGAATCCAGACAACAGTTGATGGAAAGCACATAACATCTTTTGCATATCGCGAAGTACTTTTTTGACTTTGTTGTTTGTTTTATTTTAATAGTATTCCTGGTATGGAGAAGTCAAGTTTTTTAAATTTATTTTCTCTATAAATTTCTTGCCTATTCAGACCTTGGAGCCCTGGCTGGTTAGTGAAGTTAGGATTTCTGGAGATTTGAAGTTAGTTTCTGTTGTGGCTAGTGGTCTGCCTACATCAGAGGATATAGAGCATGCAATTGACCTAGAATTACTCAAATCGGCTCCTCTCTCTCCAGAAAAACCCCCACTTCTCTTTATTGGTGTTTTCTCCACAGCCAACAATTTTAAACGCAGGATGGCTGTTCGAAGAACTTGGATGCAGTATGCTGCAGTTCAGTCAGGGGCTGTAGCTGTGCGCTTTTTTGTTGGTTTGGTAAGCTTTCACAGGCAAATCCCATCTGTCAGTCAGTTGAACTGGCTTGTTTCCTGGGTCCCTTATAGTTTCGAGGTGTATTGCAGCATAAAAATCAATTAGTTAATGAGGAACTTTGGAATGAAGCTCGAACATATGGAGATATACAGCTGATGCCTTTTGTTGATTATTACAACCTCATCACCTGGAAAACTTTAGCCATCTGCATCTATGGGGTAAAGTCTCCCTTCTTTAGACATACAGATGGGCCTAATCATTGTCTTTGCTGACATCTTCTCCTAAACAGACTCAGGTTGCTTCAGCGAAATATGTCATGAAAACAGATGATGATGCATTTGTTCGAGTGGATGAAGTGCTAACCTCTTTGAAGAGGACTAAAGTGAGTCATGGCCTGCTTTATGGACTCATAAACTCAGATTCTCAACCTCATCGAAATCCTGATAGCAAATGGTACATCAGTCGTGAGGTAATTCTCTAGTGTTAATAATCAGGGAAGCCATATTTCTCTAGTCTTGTAGTCCTGATCCTTTAAGACTTGCATAAAATTCTCTAAATGTCTTTCATTGGATGCAATGAAAGAGAGCACATACCTAGTAAGCAATAAACTCCTAATCCATGATTCTTGGAGGGAGGTTTTAAGCTGGTCCAAGGCCCTAGTGTTTTGCTGCTCTAATATTTGGAACCTCCACATGTGGTTGCAAATTCAGAACTGGTCCCAAAATGTATATCGTCAAAATTTGTCTGATCCATCAAAATGCACATGGCAATTATTCATTGATTTTGCAAAAGACGCCAAACACAGATACATCTCTTGTAGAAACTGTTGGGTGAAATTTTGAGTCTCTTATTGGGACAATTGGATGCAGGATTGTTTAAGGGCACTTGCAGTTGCTAGATTATAAAGATGCTTGCTAAATTACTTTCTTTCTTAGTGCCCCTGATTTTCTATCTGTACACAAAAGGCAATTTGTCTATACCTTTTTCACTTATTGCTATCCTTCATTGTCCTTGCTACAAAAGGAATGGCCTGAAGAGAAATACCCTCCATGGGCACATGGCCCTGGTTATGTGGTATCCAAAGACATAGCGAAGGAAGTTTACAAGAGATATAATGAAGGCCGTCTAAAGGTATAAATATTGTCTTTACAATTTTCTTTTCCCATTTGTAAATTCATCCATTTTTGTTGAAATATGAAGTGGTATACAAAACATGTGCACTCCCATTTTCTGTTGAAAATTTTGATCTTTGTTGCAGATTTTTAAGCTCGAGGATGTTGCAATGGGCATCTGGATATCCAACATGAAAAAGGAAGGTTTAGAAGTTAAATATGAGAATGATGATAAGATCTATAATGAAGGGTGCAAAGACGGTTATACTGTTGCTCATTATCAAGGTCCCAGGGAGATGCTTTGTTTGTGGCAGAAACTTCAAGACGGAAATGGTGCTAAATGCTGTGGTAACCGATAAGCATAATTATAATTCACCTGAAACACCTGATAAAACCTCATGCCTGAAGAGACTGATGTTTTCTAACCAGTTTTTGAGATGATCCTGACCAGGATTGAGCAGAGACGGAGATTATTCGACAACAGACTACCGCAATGGGGCATTTAGTTGTACTAGAGTAGATGTTACCTTTGTATAATCATGATATTAGGGTCATTGCATCTTAGTGACTTTGGAGGGATATGTTATATATGTAGGAGATAGCTGTATATGATCTATCTGCTAATAGGCTTATACAAATCAATGTGATCAATTCTTTCCCCATTTAATCAACATGCAATTCTTTCTATAATTTTATCTATGAATTCTTGGCTTCTGATTTAATTACCGTACAAATTTTTCATTGTTTTATACAAACAAATACAAATATATATAATATTCCTTAAATCATTTCAAACACAGTAAACAAACGACATTAATACATGTGAAAATACGAGGCTATTCTTTAACAAATCCATACAGGGAAGCCAAAAATGATAACATTGAACAAACTCTAAACACAATATACCACCAGAAAAATATAAATCTAAATCAATTAGCCATACAACCAATGCCATATCGAGTATTAGGGAAGACAAGAAACAGGCCACTGCAGACTACGCCAACCATGATCGGGAAACTTTCCATCACTTCATCCATCTCCGTGACATGGCCAGGAAACAAGCAATCTGTGACCCTATGATCAGAAAACGCAATCGCAGCGAAAACCATCACTGACATCACAGCATGAACAAAATCAGTCAATCCAACTTTATACCTCTCATCTTTAGGCACTTCAACAGCAAGACCAGGCTTGAAAACAGCCAACCCTTTAGGAGTAACAAAGCCGTAGTAGACTTTGCCATCAGGGCCTTTGAAACTGTCAGTGAAATGAAAGAAGAAGCAAGAAACAGCGCAGAGTGCAAGAAGGAGAAGAAGCATGAGCACCGAAACATGGGTGCACTCTCCATTCTTGATCACTGTTGGAAGAATCATTTCAAAGGTTAAAAGGGTTCCTGTAGGAAGGAAGTTTACGAGCATTGAAGTCTTGGAAAGGGTCTTTTGCACTCCTTTTGCCACTGCTCGCCTCTTGCTTCCTGGTTGTTTAGGGGCTTGTGTTAAGGAGGAGGATGAGAATGGTGTTTTTGTTGGGTTGTTGTCGTCATTTTTAGGAGACGCAGTGTAGACTTTGATTCCAATATCTTGGCCAGTTTGCTCCATTTTGGTGCAAGAATATGAATGAATGAGCCAAAACAAGAAAAAGAAACAAGAGATTTATGTAAGATTGGCAATAAAGAAACTATGAGAGTTTTTGATGGGTAGTTTCGTTGAGTATGGGATTGGGGGGTTTATATACACTTCTTGCGATAACTGTCTACTAATTTGAAATTTCTAACCATGTCAAACGGTAAGTAACTGCTTCCCGACTAAATCCAAATGGTTGGCATTTACACTGTTTCAAATTCTTTCATTCTTTTTCCTTTTTTTTTTCAAAAAAAAAAAAAAATTCTTTTCCCTTTTAAATAAGGAGAAATTCTATAGTTATTTGATTTTTCATCTATTTGATTTTTACTTTAATTGTGTTTATTATCATTGGATGAGAGTGCATTGAATAATCTAATGGTAGTTATTAATGAAGCCACAAAGTAACTGTACACTATACCTTAAATAAGACTGTTTATCAAAATATATATATATCAACTGTAAATATTATTCTATGAAAAGAAAAAATTCATTAGTTATCTATTGGGAATACTACATCCAATGGTTAAATTTATAACACAAAATATATGTCATTTTATATTGGCTAAGTGTGAAACATCCAAAATATATATTATAAATTCAACTATATATTTTGTATAATATTTTAAGTGCAGATAAAAATCAGGCAAATAATACTCAGTTTTATTTTTTGTTAACTTTAGTCAGGGAACTAAAATTGTATTTCTCATATGACCAACAACATATCTAGGCCTAAGGATGTGAAAATATGGTAAAATACCATTGTTTTTGCTTCCACTTTTATTTGCTCATGTGGATTGCTGTGATCTTTTCGAGGGCAAATGAAAATTGTCATTAGCTCCACGGTTCAAAAGAGCAAATTTTCACAAACACGTAAGTTTCATTTCATCTTGTCAAAATGTCAAATACATGCCGCCAACCTCACATTTGGACAACAGTCTACTACTGCCTACAGGTGTTACAGTTTGTTTTCTATTTTTTTGCCTGAACATCACATAGGATTTCTGTAAAATCTAATAAAATACTCCTCACAGCAGATAATGAAGCTCTATCTGATAATTCCACATGAAAAGATTATCATCATAAATGAATGAGGCTGCAGTAGACTTCCACAACGCAGAAAAATTTCTGAAATGTGTACA
The DNA here is from genome assembly GCA_949673435.1 of Macaranga tanarius. NCBI lineage: Eukaryota > Viridiplantae > Streptophyta > Magnoliopsida > Malpighiales > Euphorbiaceae > Macaranga > Macaranga tanarius. The sequence continues at coordinate 6,928 of CATIWO010069128.1, read as the reverse complement.
TGGACAAGAAAAGATTCTGCAGAATCAGGCACAAAACTATCTTGGTAAAAATCCATGCCGAGAAATTGCAATCTCAAAGGCTTGAATTCTTTCCCCTCGACGAGAACCATTGCGATCATAGGATGATATTTCATTAATAGTAAGATCTATGCAAGCTTTAACAAGCTCTTCGCCAAGACATTCAGCAGCTTCCTGCGATCAGAACAAGAATAAGAAGCAGTGAGATGAAAAATTTAACAAGGAAATTGGATAAATACATCACACCCCGCCAACTACCAAGCAGATGTTCAAATTAAAAGTGGTAGTTAAACTAATATAATTTTTAGAAATTTTCTTTCTGAATTTGCTTCAGTCTTCTCATAGTACTTACAATCTTGCTACAAGGAGGATTGCCACGCAAAGATTTTTGCAAAGTGCTTCCATAAAACAAGCACTTCTTGTTCTGGTCATCTACCAGCATAGCATATAACTGTTTAGTAGAACAGAACACTGACAGCCTTGGTTTTGCAGGTATGCCATTAAACTGGTATGAACATGCAAAAGAAAACTAATATTAATCCATATCGAACCTATTAATTGAGAAAATGATTACCAGGAAAACCTGTCAAAAGAAGGTCAACCTGTTGTAAACATAAATTGCACATATATAGACACATGCAACAGTGATTGAGAGAGACGGAGGACTTGATAAATATTAACCAAAATTCATACAATGAAAATTGCCACAGTTATTAAAGGCACAAGGCACAACATTAAGGTGCAGGGTGGTCTGGGAGCATAGGTGCAAGGCGCAGGCGCATGCCTAAGTAACATGACTCACGAAAGAGAAGAAAATAAAAATAAATATATAAATCTATTTTATTTTGGGATGAATAAGATGTTTATATGGTTGCTTACATATACAAATCGATGCTAGAGATCTGTAAATGAAGAAACAATTAAAGAAATTGGTAAAGAAATAACTGTAAACTAAAACACCACAAAGGCGTGCGCCTCATTAACATCACCCACCTTGCAATGTTTTAGGCACGGGTGCACCTTATGCCAGAGGCATGCCTTTAACAACTATGAAAATTAAAATCCACATGTATAAAGCTACAATAACATCAGATTGAAGTGAAATGCTATAGAACAGAGCAATCAAGAAGAAGCACTGCATTCCTTATTTCAAGAATTCCGCCAAAGTTACTCAGCAAAAGTAATTTAGAAGCATAGTAATCCTCAATCAAGCAGGATTTAATCAACTTAGATGATAAAAATTTCTTATAATCTTTTGAAAAGGATGTATTCAAAACAGACATGTGCTCATGTCAAAAAGGCGCAATCTTTTATGAGGCATGCATACCTTCTTTCGCCTTCTTAATTCCATAGTTTTTGCACTTTCTATTCGAATATTGGCCCTTTTTCTTGCCACCAACGTCATTACCTGAAAATCTTTCATAAAAATAAACATTAACTTACATACATGGCCAACAAAGAATACGTAATGATAAGAAATTGGGGTTCGTTATTTCGCTTACTTGCAGTTCGTAATGGGAGAAAGTTGAAAGCTTTTGAGTGGTTTCCAAATATATCACAATTCTTGAACTGGAGAGCATGAACACTCATGAGAGCCATACTGTGGGGATTTTGAAATACCCACAACTATTTCAAAATATGGTTACATTACAAGAGCAAAGCCGCCCAAAGATATCATATTTAGGTGAGAAAAATATCACAGGTCATTAAGAAGACAAAATGAGTTTTGTATGAGGAATTTTATCAAACACGTGGTATGTGTTATGTTAAGTGAAGGCCTGAAGGGGGCGTTTCTTCCAATAAGAAAATGATAAATGGAGTTGGCGTTTATTTGGTAATTTTAGTCGAAGCCAGTTGGCGGAGCACTATATATATATAATTATTTTTTATTATATAAAAAATGCTTAAAATATTATTTTTGATGCCAAAAAAAATGTTTAAAATATTAAGTAATCATATTTGCTTATTCCTACTTCACCTGTTAATATTTTATTAAATTGTCTTCATTGTTTGTTTATTTCATAAATTTGGCATCACATACAGGTCATTTGACATTTCACAGCATTGAATTCAATCCGATTTTCTATTCCATTTGTTTCATTTGCTATCAATAAATAAACATGAAATCCATTTCCCTAACAATACTAAGCTTCCAAGCTTTGCATACAATGCCTACCATAACTCATATCAATATATGCTATGCTCAACCATCCTTTTTTCTTTAAAAATTTCCCCTTTCCTTAATCAAATTACTCTACCCTTTGACTCCATCCTTCTATCAATATTTCAAAAATCTTTCAACCTAATTTTTCTCATAATAAACCAAAATCCATGTCTCCTCATTATCCTTCTTTCAACTCATGTCATTCTCTAACATCCATCTCACACTACTACTGCGCCTCATATTGTCCACAAACTTCTCATGTTGTTGCAATTTCAATGCTAATCAACTAACGACCCTATTGTGTTGGGTTTTATGTATCAAAAATGCAACGGAAATAAAAATTTAAACACACAAAACCCTCACAAGATCCATGTAACTCGATTAAATTAACAAAAAGAAAAATTACAGAATCTCACCAAGACGATTGTAAGGCAAGACTGTCGGAAGGATGAGAGGGAGTTCACTCTGATGACACCCTACCCCGAGCCTTTTGTTTCATTTTGTCGGATATAGACGTCGCTTATTCGAGCCACGTCCTCTACCGGTGTTCACATGAACAGGATACCCAAAACCAGTGCTGGTGTGCTAGCACCTCTCTCACAATTTTCTCTCTATATTCTTTTCTCTAAAAGAACGAATTTGAATGAATAGGAATATAAAAACCCTACAGAAAAAAGATGTATACATATACATCAATTAGAGTTTTACCAACCTGTTAATTACCAAAATTGTAACGTCCATATCCTTAAACCGGATTAATTTAAGTTAATAATAATTATATATATTTAAGTTGATGATAATAGATTGAGATTACTACGAGTAATTATTGTCCTTTTTATTATTGTTGAGAATATAGAAATAAAGGAATTATATTAAATGAAGATGGAAGAATGTAATTGAAAAGAAAGTATAGATCAAATTGAAATGAATGAGAGTAAATGAAGTTAGGAGGAAAGGAAGGAAAGAGTGAGGGTCAAAGTGCAATTTTGGGAGATTTTTATTAGATTGCTACAGATGAAGGCATGGCTTGGTACGGGAGAGAAGAAAAGGAAGAAGAAGAATGAAGAAAGAAGAGAGAAAGGATAAAGAAAAGAGGAAAAAGAAGTGCTCTGAAGCTTAAAAAGAATTCGGATTTTTACAAGGAGAAACAAGAAGAATTCAGGTAGGAGAAATCGGTGAGTGGTTCTGGATTTTCATGGGTTTTTGTTTAAGTTTTGGTTTAAAGCAAATTGGTATATAAATGTTAGGTTTTTGATGATTTCCTTTAGATTTAGAATGAATTTGATAGTTTCTAGTGTGTTTGATAATATTTTGAGGTGTTATGCATAATATATGATCAATTTGTGATTGCAAATTGAGTTTTTGGGTCAGAAATCCATGATTTTCATATGTTTTACGTGTTCAGGTGCACGCCTATTCACTGGAGAGACATGTGCCTCATTGGGCGCCTCTGTGGCTGAGACATGCACCCCTGCATAGAGGCACATGCCTTTGTGGCTGAGGCATGAGCCTCTATACCCTATTTCGCGATCCGTTTGGCTTAAAACTTCAATATTTCGAATGATAACTTGAACCGAACATCGGAATAATGTACTGGAGCATAAGAATGATTGAAAAACACTTTAGATGGATGAAATGACTGTGAAATGTGAATTTCACTATACCCATTTAATGAATATGGCTAATGATTTAAGGTTTATAAGTCTCAGACAAATAGACTAAATTATTTTTATAATAACATCAAAGTTCGGAAGTTCTGTGAAATGAATACGAATAAACTTCGAAATGATATAATTATACCTTTGCTAATATTATGAACATTATATAAAGATTATGTTGATATATTATGAATAAGTAAGGGTTGGTGATATATATATATATATATATATATATATAAGATGAGTTGGCCACTCGAATTATAACTGTCTTTGGTACAGCGCAAGGATTCAGAGGTACATTTGGGGTGAATCCTTATGGTTATATCGTATGCATACAAGATATTATGAATGATCTTATGAATTGGCCAGTATGGGCCATGTGAATAAAGAATTGAGATGTTATATGAGAGATTGATTTTATATACTATTGTCCATTCTGAGAAGAGTTGGGGGAATAAAGTATTTATGAACAATATTTGTATGTATTATCAATTGAGAAATATATACTTGATAATAATATTAAATGTTCAATGAATGAAATTCTCAACTCTCAAGACACCCGAATAGAATAAACTATTAAAGAAATCAACCAAGTATTTGATGCTATTAATTATTCTTTTATAAGAATATTTGCATTAATTATGGATTGAGGAAATTAGACCTCAATTGCATTTAAATTGTTTAAAGTTGAATTTACATTGAAATAAAGATTTAGCATGGACGTTTATCGCTTAGACATTCAATTTTTGAGAAAGACAATTAGAATCTTAATTATGCTCTTATTCGTATTATTTATGAGAACCTTTAAATAATTCCCATGTGATGAAATCTTTTATCAAATGTTTCTGTGGAAATAAAGAGTTATTTCTTGAAAGGTTATTTTGATATTTGTGTTCACTTATGAGGATTATAGAGCTTTGAAATTATTGTCGGATTATATATCAAAAGTGTTTTAGATTTTATTTTCCAACTAAAAATGCATTAGTTGTTCACTGGGTAATTTCTTATGAAATTACTCACCACTGTTTTATAAAATAATTTTCAACTTAAGGTAGTTAATCTCATTTTCAAGAAGACCATGACTATATATTGGACTACAATGGAATATGATACTTCAGAGGCGGATACGTTTGTCCAGTATATAGTACGTCATGATGTCGATACAGAGCTTGTCTTCAGGGTTATAGTACAATCGTTAGGTACTGATGTTCTTTATTCAGCTATTTATGGAGATCTTTTTTGATGGCAGCTGCACCATTCTCAGAGTCTTCTATACTATCTCCACTGACGTATAGGTCAGCCTCTCTTGGGTGTAATGCGGTGTTAGCCACCTGCATCTTTTTGGACTTTTTACTAAAAGCCTTTAGATACCCCTTGTGCCATCATTAAGATATTTTTGAGTTTAGTGGCTATAGAGGTTCTGAGGGTGTGGCGAGGGTTGGAGCTGTCAGTTCACCAGCACCATCATCACATTGCTGAGTAAGTCGACCAGAGTCCCGACTACGAGAGAGAGAGAGAGATGTTATGTTCATAGATACCTATGTATTAGGTTATTATTTTCATTAGCATTTGGTACTCTCACCTTGTACATGATGTATATATTTTTACACTGATGATGGTTATGTAGTACTACTGATTTATATTATTATCTTATTAGATGTTGATTTTATTAGAAGTGATTTGTACCACTATTTATACTTGGAGTATTTATGATAGGAAATGTTATTATTGTGATCTTAATTTGTCCTAAGTAAGGATATAATATTTAAGAAATATCCACCAACCTATATTTACTTTGCAGCTATATTGAAATGAATAGTATTGAAATTATGAATTGTTCATATAAGGTTAGCAATATAGAATCATTGAAATCGAGCTTTAAAAAAGTTTAAAATTTTATTCATTAAGAGATTCTTTCTGATTCTAGAAGTAATACATTTATTATCATTAATTCCTTGGTTATGTCCTTTAATGAAGTTAATTGTAGTGAGGGCATTACAAAAATAGTTTTTGGTATATTAATATTCACTTTCCTTTAAAATAATATTATTTACATATCAAAAATGATTTTTGATATATGTATACAAATTCCTTTTAAAGGACTCAATTCAATTTAAATTTAATTATGGTAACTATTATCATAAATAAATTTTATAATATATATATATATATAAAGAGAGAAAACTGCCTTATTGGGCAGACATACCCGATATCTGTTTTGGGTCTGTTCTAAGTGTGCGAGTAGGTTCACACAACGTTGGTATTGAGCCTAAAAACTCATTTCTAGCCCACAAGTCATAAGTGGTCTCTAGCAAGACGTTATGACTACCCAAGTCATGTAAAAGTCGGTAATCCGATACAGCCCATCTCATAATAAATATTATAGTCCTTTCGTCACACGATATTTTTGGTTGAACATAAGGCATGGTTTATGTCATCCTTTTATAAATTCAATCATATTATTTCTCAATCTTAAATAGACTGAAATCGATAACTCTTTATCAATCAATTTTAGCATGGCCATGCATTTTATATTCAGTCTGACTTATTGAGGGGCCCGTAGATATCTTTCTCATGATCAATGAGGGACAAATTCCTTCTTGATCACTCATATTCCTCACATGATTTATTCTATATCCAACAATAATTTATTATATTATCCTGTTAAAGATAATATTAGAATGTATCAAAATATAGAACTCATCATGTAGGACTCTATGATGATCTCAGGTAAGAGGACTAAATTAATATCTTTGTGATGAGAATGACTTATGATAATTATTCGTGTAGTATTCTCATAGCAGGTCAATCCAGTACATCCTATGTACTTATAATTTGACTTAGTACATCATATACATGATCATCAGACAATCTCATACTAGTCTTCGTTCATTATTCTTCCATAATAATAACCGACTAGGGATGATTTATAATATAATTCAATTTTCATCTAAAAGTTTTACTATCAAGTCATACACTTGATGATATTAGACAGAATTAACTATTTTATGAAATTTAAGAGAGAGTCAAAATGATAAAAATATCTTTTTATTATTAAGATGCAAAATGACAGTCATAAAACAATTGG
>CATIWO010069034.1:0-24171 GCA_949673435.1 Macaranga tanarius | reverse complement strand
GTTTTAGATTTTGTCAATTTAATTAATTAAATAATTAAAAAATATACTTTTTATTATTATATAATTTATATATTATATAAAAATAAATAAATAAATATATTATATTATATGAATTTGTAAATTATGACACGACGGGTTCACCCAGTTATTTTTTAGATTTTAAATTTTGTCAATTTAATTAATTAAATAATTAAAAAATATATTTGTTATTATTATATAATTTTCATATTATACAAAAATAAATAAATAAATATAATATAATATATGAGTTTGTAAATTATAACACGATAGGTTCATTCAATTTTTTTTAAATTTTAAATTTTATCAATTTATTTAATTAAATAATTAAAAAATATTTTTTTAATTATTTTAAAAAAAATTATACTTAAAATATTTTACCCCCATATTTTTGGGTGTTCTCCATACGCGACGTGGCGCAGGGAGGCATGAATCGGTCTCCATTACAAAAATATAACATTCAAATGTATGAAAAATCTATTACGTAGCATCTTCTAATTAGACAAAACACGTAATAGTGGGCCACCCACCTCACCCACATCCACATTTAGCCACCACGCGCTTCATGACCAAGAACAGCTCCCCTCCTATAAACAATTTTTTTTTACCATTTCCCGCGGAAACAAACTCTCACCATTTTCCAATTCTTTTGCTTTTGTTTTTGGACAATTCTCTTCAAAATTTTTTGATTCTCTCCTTCACAATCATTTCTTGAATTCCATTCAAATTTAATTTCGCCGCGGCGGCGATGATCGGCCGCTTCTCGCCGTCGTTCAACGGCGAAAGAGCCATGGCGGCGATGATCGGCCGCTTCTCGCCCTCGTTCAACGGCGAAAGAGCCGTGGTTGTGCTCTTTATTTGTTGTATCTTCTGTTATCTTCCTCTTTCTCTCCTCTTCCACGGCGTCGTTTTCTTCTTCATCTCTCTTTTTGCACTCTGCGTCGAGATTCTTGCCGATACTCCTTCTACTTCTCTTTCTCAATTCAAAACCAGGTAATTATTGTTGAAATTAGGGTTTAATTGATGTTGTTATTATGCGTAATTAAGCTACAAAATTAGCTGTAAGCTTAGTTTCATTTATTTATTTTATTTTGTTAATTTGTTAATATGAAAATAAATAGTTTATTAATATATTTTTTTCAGGCCTGGGGCTTCATCAGGGATATTTGTAGGTGCAGTTACATTACCAGCTGTTATGCTCTCCAAATTGATACAAATTTCAAGAGCATTTTCATTGCATCAAATTGAATTTGAAGGTATGCTTAATTATGCAACTCATTTAATGTTAGTGTTATTATTAGAGTGTACTGGATTCTATAATTATTTAACTGTGAAATTTCGCTTGTACTTGGAACATGTATAGTGAATTTTTTAATGTATTTAGGTTGTATGCAAGTAGATTTATATGTGTTGGTTAGCTGCTTGTCGTTGTCCAATTCAGAGCACTGATGTTTTAGCTCTATGAATTAGTTTCATTTATTTTGGATGATATTGGGGCATCCATTGAATTGAAAGTTTATTGATGTTTGAAAAGTGCACAAATTCAATGCAGTTCTATTTAGTCAATTTCCATGTCCAAAAAAGTCATAGTTGCTACAATTAAGTTATTTTGATCTTAAATAAAAAGCAAGCATTTTGAAAGAAATGAAATCATGCTGCAAATAGCATGATTTTTACGATCAGTCCTTGCACATTATATATTCTAAACATGGCCGTATAACTGTTTCCACCATGCTTGATGACGATCTATCTCTCTAGCTGCTTTTACTTTATGATAATGTGCTTAACTTACTGTGCAGAACTTAATTATCTAGCAATGCAATACTGGGCGACATCTGCTAGCTGCTTTTCTGTGCTTATCTTCGTCTGCTTCATCATGTGGTCTTCAATGGATGTGCACCCTGCGCAGCACAGAGCATGGGGTCATATGTGTAGCTTAAGTTGCATCCTTTTATGTGCAGCAGTCTTCATTTCGTTTGGTACTGGTAAGTCTGCTGCCTGCCATTATTAATCAGTAATTTCCTTGTGATTATGTGAACCAACTCTTTCTTTCAAGAATTTGGGTATTTGCTATTCAGTGTTTCAGTTGGAGAATATTCATATGACTAAGAATCAATTCCTGCTTGCTGTATTTTGTTTCTCAAATTTTACAGGTATGCAAACAACAATGAAATTATTGTGGGTGCTCTTTCATGGATTTGCATCAGTGAAGTTAGTGCAGCATCTACTTAATACTTTTCCATCGTGTGCTTCTATAGGTATGTGTGATGTTATGCTAATATAATTTTGCTTTGATTTATTGGTTATTGGGTATTTCTTTGCCTTAATTTATACTGGCCAGAATTTGTAGTGGATGCGTGTATATTTCATGACATCTGAGTTATCGCATTTAGTTTCATATTGGACCTCTTATTGTTGCATCATGCATCAACTGTGAAAATGCAGTTGTAAAAATCCAAAATAGAGGGTTTTCAGTGGTGGCATTAATTTATTGTTGGCTCCAATTTTCTATGATGACATGCAAGAAGATCAACAACCCTAGCTTTGAGTTTTTTTTTTTTTTTTTTTCGTTTTGCGGTACAAACATGAGGTCTCTGCCAAAATATTATTCCTTGTAGACTTCAACATAAATATGAATATGCATATAAGAAGTGATTACTAGCTGAATGTAACTTTTGTGCTAATGACATCATATTTCCCACTATACTTCTAGATGTATTGTGCATCTGTTGTTTTTCCTGTATTTCATCAAGATCTGCTCAGCTCCCCTATTGGTAATTATTTCGGCTCTCTGTCTTTTCAGGGGAAGCACTTCTAGTGACTATGGGTCTGGTTATCTACTTTGGCGACATATTGGCCAGTACCATTGCAAAGGCTAGTGCCTTCACATGATAATTTACTATTCTACCCTGGATTAAACCAGGGATTTTTATGTTACGTTGGTGATGGATATTGTTTGAACAGCTTCATGGATACTGGATTTCATCAAAGTCAGTTTCTGTAGAATATGGGATCCAAAGAAGTGAGATTAGTACTATAATTCAGGTATTTTCTTTTAACCAGCTAAGCTATCAATAAAGAGAATCATTCTTTTAGGAAGTACCCATGAATGAAATAGCTCGATGGTAAAAGCCACTCTCTTTCGTGCAGGGACTAATTCTTGGTCTTCTTCTCTTCCCTGTTGTTTTCAAATTTCTTCTACATATTTGGGATTGCATTTTCTATGGACCAAGCTCTGGAGCAAGGGCATATAGTGAGAGAGGAAAAGCTTTTTTATTTTTTGCTTCCCTTGGTCTTATAATGGGCGTGATCATCCCTTCATGGGTGCAGTTTGTTCAGGATTTTAAAGTGCATCCAGTTCTGTGGTAATATTTTCTTTGAAATTGAAACTCTATTCATTTTATTTTCAATCTGGCATAATGTGGAAGTTTTTAGTGGTGATTATACTATGTTTTAGGTTTAGATATTTCTTGAAACATTTGAATTCCCATGTATTTCTTTTTTCCTATGATGGTTGAACTTATTATTGCATGGATCTGAAACTGGGACACCTTTCTGTTACTATTGACATCTCTACCACCCTGATAGGGGTGCAAGTAGTCTGGAACTGCAATATGCACTTATAGTGATAAGTTTTGTAGCTGGCCTTGAAATTGTTACAGCACACTTTATTTTGAGGTCAATTTGTTTGTATTCTCTTCTATGTGACTTGTCAGAATGCATTCTTACAAATTTATTTTCTTAACAGGGTGGTGACATTTGTCTTTTCAGAGCCACTTAAAAGACTTTCATTATGCATATATTGGGTATGTGTGATATATGTTTCTGTTCTCCGGTTTTACAACATATCAAAGAACAGTACGATTGAGAGGATTCTTCTCCGAAAATATTACCATCTGATGGCTGTTTTAATGTTCGTGCCAGCTGTTATCTTTCAGGTAACTTGGGAATTGTGGAGGACTGATTCAGATTGTCGTTATTCCTTTTTTGGTTTTGTTTCTGATTTTTTTTCCATTTTAATGTTTTAATTTGATACACTGCTGACTTTGAATTTGCTTTCAGCCAAAGTTTCTTGACCTTGCTTTTGGTGTGGCCTTGGCAGTTTTCTTGATCTTGGAAATTATTCGAGTAAGTCAACCAACCATGCATGTTGCATGTCTATCTTTCTGTGTGTATTTTCTGTGATTAGACACAAGTTTCTGTTCCTAAAAAAAATTATTTGACAATTCTTGTAAATCAAAGCCTACTAAACTAGATAGGGGCCAAGGAGGAGATATGAAATCATTTTATATTTTTTTCTTTTAGCTGCCCAAGGCATGATACTGAGATGAGTGGGAAAGCCCTGAAGCAGAAATGATATAGAATTTGTTTGCAAATGATTGACAAATTTTCCCATTTCTGGTTTCCCAGACTTTTTGTAAAGGGTCCCAGACTTCTGTTTTTCAGCTATGGGCTTATGTTCTCTAAATTGCTGAATTCAAGTTTCTTAATCCCAAATTCTGCAGATTAACTTGCCTTGTCAAATGAGATAACATCTATGGCCAAAAAATAAGGGGATAATAGTTTATAATAAGCGTAATTTTTGAAACCTCAGAAGCCTGTCTAACCATGAGCCTGACCACTTCATTTTAATAAATTATAAGCATTTCTTAAGGCTTAGTTGATTCTTATGTTGCTCGAATGTTTGAAAACCCTGAAGGACTTGAATGCGTGCTATCTGTCATCGTACGTACAATCCTTAATCATTCAATGTATCCTCATTGTGGTATTTTCTCTTGTAGTATTTTCTATGGCCATTTATTTTGTTGTTAGGTGTGGAGAATTTGGCCTTGGGGAGAGCTTATTCATCAATTTATGAATGCATTCACTGACCATCGCGACTCTGATCTTCTTATTGTCAGGCACGGCTTGTTATTCTTTTGCCATTTTGTTTTTGTGATGCATATGTTTGATACAAATGACTAATTGGTGCTGCTTTTATCTGTTTACACACCCTTAGCCACTTTTCACTCTTATTGGGATGCGCACTTCCCATTTGGATGTCTTCTGGGTACAACGATCGACCTCTTGCTCCTTTTTCTGGAATTTTAAGTCTTGGAATTGGGGACACAATGGTCAGTATGCTTGTTGCAATCTATGTTACTGCTGGCATGTTTATTAACAAATGCCTTCTGTTTTGCATTTCTATCTAGTTTTGGATGTTTAGGCAAGTTGCCAAATTATGCATCTAGCCTCATAATCACTGGCGCTTGACTTCCTGTAGTAAAATCGTTGCATAATTGATAGGAATAGGTAAAAGCCATTTCTGTTAAGATTAGGTTCTTTCACTTGTTGCAAATAGTAATTGGTTATCTAGCCAGGTTAGCCAGCCATATTGAAACTGCCATGATGAATTTAAATATTTTGGAATTGACTTTTGTTAGGAATGGCAAAAGAAATAAGCCTCATAAAAAATGCGAAATACATGATGTGGCACCAGCCCTTCACGATTGGGCAATAAAGGATTTTTTTTTGCATGTATTTCTGTATGTTCTCTTGGAACTTCAGTGAGCATTTTTAGAATGTTTTGTGCCCTTTCGTAGGATGCAGTCCATGGAATGGCTTTTCTTTTTTGTAGTTGTACAGTCAGTGTGGTTATTCTTTTGTATTACTCACTATTAATTTTATCTTTCCTAGTGTAAAAAATGGCTTTTCTTTTTTGTATAGGCATCAATGGTTGGGCACAAATATGGTGTCCTTAGGTGGAGCAAAAGTGGCAGTAAGTTTTATTTTCCTTAAAAAAAAAAAAAAAGATTAAAAGGAATAGAAGAATATTTTATTGGCCAAGTATTGTTTTTCCCCTCCTAACGTGCTATGATATTCAACTACCTGCCAGAGAAAACCATCGAGGGCACTGCAGCTGGTATAACATCGGTGCTGGCTGCATGCTTTGTTTTGCTTCCAATTCTAGCATCCACTGGATATATCTTCACCCAGGTTTGTCTCCCTCTTGCTCTGTTGTTCACGATGAAATACACACAAATGCAAGCCTGTATGCCTGTGCAGACATGTTTCCAGTTTTCCAAATGATAACCTTACCCGTTGGATCTAATTTGAACGGATGGAACTTCAAATAACTCTATTTTTCTTTCACAGAAATCACCCAAACTGAATCAGTTTACTATAACTCTGGCATAAAATTTTTAAATAGATGTATGGACCAATGTCTTCTAGATTAGTTGAATGCCCTTGCAATATAGATGCCCATGCTTATCATGTGTAAAATTCATTGATTATTCCCTTCCGTTCCAAATTGGACAAGTTCCTTCTCAGATGTCTGCCTTTTAGTCACAATTTTCTGGGTTCAAAACTCCAGTTCTTTTGTGTATGTTCCGTATCCCACGGTTTTAACATTTGCCTTCTGCTTGAAAAAATGAAAAGATCAAAAAGAATAAGAAGATATGCAGAACTCTTATTTATGTATATGGGTAATCTCGATTCCTGTCTTATTGGATTACAGTTTCACAATTTGATGTTTTTCCAATATTAATATTTGCAGCATTGGGTCTCCCTTCTTCTGGCCGTGATTGTGAGTGGTTTGTTGGAAGCCTACACAGCACAACTTGATAATGCTTTTATACCACTCGTTTTCTACAGTCTTCTATGTTTATAACTGCAGCCTGCATCATGATATAAGGTATAACTAACAGCCAATAAAGAAATTCGTTGAGAAATTCTACAGTTTATCTTTCTTCCCTTGAGAAACATTTTTTTGCATATACAAACTAACCTGTTTTTAGCTATTTGAAATAGCTTGTTGTATGTATATGCTTGACGGCGTTAGGATTGACCACGTTTCTTATTGTAATAGTAGTTGTTTTGATCATTCATGAGAAGGGGTGTGCTCATGCAGGCCCATAGGTAGGACAATAAAACCATACAGATTTAAAATTTGTGTGTATTAATAGGGAATTTTAGTGTTTGCATTACTGTTGTATTTATGTAAACTTTCAATACAGAAATTCCTTTCAGACAAGTAATATGCGAGTTATCCAACTTATTAAGAATGTTTTATCGATTTATATGGAGAGTATGCATATAATATATTCAATAATTTCGCAATGTGGTCTATGTTTATTCATTTTGCTAGTGCATGTTATGTGATAGTGCCTCTTATCTGGAGAGGTGTTCTGAATTCTTAAAACCTTCATCTCGAGTTCCTTCCACAACGTTGATATGGCCTACAGTGATGGTGGAGATATTGATGAAGTGGATAATTTTATGCACGTGCTTTAGTAAGTTGCCCCAGTACCGGTAGTTCTAGCTGTGTCATGGTTGGAGCCGTGTTAGGAGATTGTAAGAGCATGTCTAATTATGCAAGGGACTCAGAGCCAGTCACTCGTCTTTGGGGTAAGATTTATTTTGCTAGGTGTGTTCCTTCCAATTCATCTTGGATTGACAATTTGTGGTGATGTAGGATTTACGAATCTTTCCATATATGACCTTAAAATTGCATTAGCTTTGACAATGGTCAGACTTTAGATGATTCTCCCATTTGGGAAAGGAAAACTTCGGAGTAGAATCAACTAATGAGGTTAATTACAGAGGAGAATATGCAAAAGACAACATTTAAATAGCCTTTAAATATGCAAAAGCCAACATTCAAGTAGTCTTTAAACATGCAAAAGCCAACATTCAAATAGTCTGTACTTAGGTACTATTCTGGGAATATACAGTTGCTTTTCTACCTTTTTGTTCGACAAATAGTCTCTTGTGAAAGACATTAGTTATTTTCTCTTTGATTTGTGTCTGTACTTCTTCCAATTGATATAATTTCAGCGCATGGTTGCATTAAACTTTCAGACTCTGTTGATAACGGCAACATAAATGAAGATCCAATAGCTCCGTAACATCACTATGTAGTAGCAGAGTACTGTACTCTTCAGAGTACTCACTAAGTCACTATCAACGTCCATCTTTGTAATGTAAGTGGGCGCATTTTCCAAGTTGGCTTGGCTTTGAATGACGATTGCGCATCATGCATGACGAATCTTCATTTCCCTTTCCCCTTCTTCCTTGCTCTGATCTTAGTCTCTAATCACTTTTTAATTAGTGCTAATAAGTTTCAATCTCTGTTAGATAGAAGTACAAACTACTTGTTAGTTGTTACGAATGTACATCGAGAACCATAACTCAGTACCAGAATTAGTAATGTTCTGACAGTTTTTGGGAGCATTCCAGACTAGCCAATGATTAGCACGTATTTGTATGCACCGACACTGATAAGACCATTCTTTCAAGTCCAATCTATTGATTAATTAGCACCATTCTTTCAATTACAACCTATGCAAATTTGTATTGTTGAATATTGCATGATGCATCAGAAATTTGAATTATAAACATAATAGTGTGGAAAGTGGGAGGTGCCAGAAGAGCCATGGCCAAAGTACTTGGTGGCTTAGTATGCGAATTAACTGGAGTGTGCTTGTCATTTTGGTTGGTTTAGCTGGGAAATCTGAATCTCGCAGATAATAAATTATATATACTCCTGACATGAAAAGTGGCTAAGGATTAGCTTTGACATTAAACCTAAAGAGTCATTACCCCTTTTCGTCCGTACTATTTGTAGATATTTCTGTGGCCTATGCTGAGCAGTGGAATATATATATATTTTTATCATAATCATCAATATAAATCCAATTTCTCACACTTGTCGCTTGTCAAGCTGTCGGCCTTTTAAGGGCAAATGTCTGCTGGTTTTCACTAGCTCCCTCCATGATGAGAGGAAAATCTCAACAACCTTCAGTGAAATAAATAGTAAACTTTATGTTCGTAATTCGTATATGCGGCATGCGTACCCAGTGCAGGCGGGTGTTATTTGTAAAAAATAATAAATAAATAAATAAAAATGGGAGCGAAGAAACAGTGTGGGACTGGTAATTAATAATACCTTCAATAAAAGATTATTCTATCCAAATAATGTGAAGTGATAGTAAGTTATAAGTCATGACATATAACTCAACCTGCTAGAACTTTTATAAGTCATGGTGGTTAATTATACAACTAATTTAATGCAACTGTATATATCACGGCTCAAAGAATTGCCTCGTGCCAGTTGATCCTGGTAAAATTTTTTATTTTTTTGATTGTTAATATATGGTCTCGGGACTTATTTTTCTTATCATTATACTACTCGATGCTTTTGAACTAGACACTTCAAAATTCTGAAATTTACTTTTTATCAATGAGCCAAAACTTATTAATTAGATTTCATAGGATTTTTTTTTTTTTGAATTTTTCTGAAAATATCTGAGGTTACAGCTAGATGAGATATTGGCACATAACAAGATATGGGAGTAGAGTCCCGAGCATGAGCTTTCTGCATACACTTTTTCTCTTTTCTTTTTCACTTTTTCTTCCCTCTAACTAATTTGTGGAGCCCTTGAAGCACTTTTCACTCAAAGTGTAAAGACAAGAACATGTTTATATAAATTTCATGTGAAAAATTAAAGGTGTCCATGGGACCTGGCAGAAACTTTTTCAGGCTAATCATTGGACACATTTTTATCATCTAACGGGACCAGGAGTAGTAAAGAAATGCAAGATCTAAGTTAATTTTTGAAAACAATCTAATGAATTAAATGTACATGAGCTCCAACTGGAAGCAGGGTGTTTTTAATTGATTGAATCTGGAGCTTTGGCAGAGAATGTAGATTTTACAAACCTCTAAAAATACTGTGGATTCTTGCATATTACATCTAATGATTACATTTGTAACATATAAATACATGCATCATTTCTATTAACTAAATGTAAAACACTAAAAATATTATATGTCGCAAATCCAGCTGTCGAATGTAATATATCAGGAGTAGTTAAGAATTTGCCAATACGCTAAATAGTGAGAAACAGGGGCAAAGTTGAGGGATCAAGAGCAAAATATAAAAAATTTTAGCGGGCAATTGCCCTTATTGCCTCCAAGCTGTGAAAATGTATATTCGAGTCTAGTCATATATGTTTTGCTAGATACATGTTCTCTTGCTAGTGGGACTTAATAATTTCAAAGAAATTCTGTGGGGCTTGTGATCACATGCAATAGGCGCATTACCTATAGAATTTTATGATCATAAATATTATATCTTTAAGGTTTGGGTGTAATAGAGATCAGTATCACGTTGCTTTAAGAATATGGTTGTAGGGTTTCTTGAGTCTTGTCTTTGTGTTTTTGTTTTTCAGAAGATATATATTATACTATTGACAGAATTGCTAGCTGCCCTCTGTAAAACGCTGTTGTAAACTAAATTTCCTCTTTTGATGATTAAAAAAAAATTTAATGGTATCATGGGCATGCACTTTCTAGTACATCCCAATGAGGCATAGTTGGTTTGGTTTATAAACGAAACATTGAGGCCTCACGATTCTTATAGTCATGAGTTTGAGTATGGTAGACTTCGTGTCCGAAAGGTGAATGTTCTCACTATTTGCATGTGAAATTTTCAAACTATTCTATAAGATCTACAGATGATTAGTCCCACTCAGTTGAATACGCCCTAGTGTATGTGTATATATATAAACAGAACTACCAATATCAGTTGAAATCAGATTGAAGGGAGTTGTTTTCGCCTAAACGACATTTCGAGTTCGAGCCGTAGTATTTGAAGTTGTATGCATTGGTTCACTCTATAATTTACTACCCTGAATCTAAATTCTATGGGCAGGACAGATACATATTATTAATTGGCAAAAACATTAGTGCAAGCTTCAATATATAGCTGATAGATAGACATATATATATCTACATCATAGACATATGTTCCAAGCTCCATGTCCTGTAATGGCCACATGCATGCTTGTGACTGAATTGTATATTTCAAGTGGTACAGGGAAAAGCTTGAGGTTAGGGTAAAAGCTTGGATCATTGAACCGTACCTTTCATTCTGTCAGTTAATTAAGTTTCAGAGGAGTGGTGCAACATCATGTGCTCATCAGTCATAATCAAAAATGGAAAATTTTGCTGAACAGCAAAATTTGTCCACCAAAAAACCCATCAGGACAAACAAGAATACATATAGACATGCTAGTTTATTTATGTTGAATAATTTTTGCCATAATTAATGTCAGAGTGTTTATAATTAAAAGGATTAGAGTTCGAATTTTTAGCCATTGTTTACTTTCTTTAAAGGAAAATAGACAATTGTTTAAAATTAAACAACCACACAGTAGATTGTGAGGGAGTAGTCAAGTGGTAACTCCTCTTTATAGACATCCAGAGGTGTAGTATTCAAATTCTGCCATCATCGATTTAAAAGGGAAGAACTATTTTATTTTGCACAGTCCATAGATATTTAAGTTATATAACCTCTTTATTAACCAAAAAAAAAACATATATACTACTGATATGTGATAAATTAATTAACTATTTAAACTAGTCATTATATATATTATGCATGCCGAAATTTTAATAATTCAATGACAAGAGACTCATTTGAAGATATTAAGAAATTATTGATTCAATCCATGTGTCCGCCCTCTTCTTTACAAAAAATATTATGAATTTGTTATTTTGTGTTATATAGCTATAAAATAACACTGAATTATCAAATTACGAATTTTCTATGATGTATTAAGTTTTATTTAAAATAGTAAGTTATAAAGAAAAATAGAAACATAATTAATGGGAAATGATGCCAAAATATACTTGATTGTGAAATAGTGAAAAATAAATATCGATTATCAAGTGAGTAAAGAGGGCTATTTATATAATTTAATATGATAATTAACTTGAAATGGATAGCTTTGTGCATGATTGTGACTCCACATGCACTGGTCTCCAATTAATAGTCCATGAGTCAAATGTTGCAATAGTTCCTCTCTAAATGATGAAAAAAAAAAAAAAAGTTCCTCCTCTAAAGCTGTCAAATATGTAAATCCAATGACAACCCTATAATCTTTATCTCTTTCCTCAAAAACCCTATATAAAAGCAAGCTCAATGACCAAAAAATTAAAAAACCCATAAAAAAACTAAAGTAGATCAAACATGGCTATACTTAGTAGCAATGCCAACAAGAAGAAGAAGAAGGGCATAATTAAGCTAAATGCAGCAGTTAAAAAGCTGCAAAGGGGTCTTCTTTTAGGGAAGAAAGAATATGTTCCTAATGATGTTGAGGAAGGCCATTTTGCAGTGATAGCTATGCACAGAGATGAAAGAAGAAGATTTGTTGTTCCATTGAGATTCTTGAATCATCCTATTTTTTTGAGTCTTTTGGAGAAAGCAGCAGAAGAATTTGGTTTTAGTAGTGATGGTGCAGTCACAATTCCTTGCAGCCCAATTGAGTTTGCGAAAATATTGGCTGAGCAATGGCATGAAGAAGGATGGGTCATCTAGCAGTAAGAAATGTCTATTCTATTGATAATTGACATAAATATATTAATATTAATTAATTTAAGTATGTGTTAATTATTTAGTGTCTAAGTGTAGAACACTTAGAACATACATTAGTCACCTATTCATTGCAGTATATATATTTTGTAATTAATAAGAATCTCTCACCTAATCAAAACTAAAAAATGCTTTGATTCTTTTTTTTAATTGTAAGTTCTCCATTCCATTGTGAGGAGAAATTATTTAATATAAGATTCGAAGCAATTTGGTGTTATAATGAGATTGAAATTCCTATTTGTAATTTCTCCCAATATTTATTTATTTATTTATATTTAGTGTACAAGTTTGAATGTTCAACACATGGGACATGCATGGGAATTTATATATTATAATAATAATACTTTATCTAGTTAAATCATTGGCGTAGTACAATCAATTGATTTCGAGTTAATGAGTTAAAATATAATTAATTTGACATTTCATTAGATATGTTCAAATCGAATGTTTTTATTGCTTTTGGTAAACAAAAGATAATTTTCTTTATATATTAAAAAACTGCAATTGATAATTTTTGAGGTTTCATAAAGAGCTAAATTTTAGACAAATAATTAAAAAAAAATACTTAATTTGTAATGATTTCATATTCTTTAAGATTTCATTTTCAGAAAAAGAAAATCAAGTTTAATTATTTTTCAGTTTCCTCATTTGTAATAAGATTTAATTGTATTTGCTTATGGATGCCTTTATGTAGACTTACAAAAGAATGAATCACATAAATTTTGTAATTAATTTGTATGTTTCGTATATTTAAATACTTATATCAGCTATGTATTGAATATCTGCCAATTAAGCTAAGATTTAGTTAAATTTGGAGTTTAAATCTTCTCATTTATCATCCGGCAAATTTATCATTTTCATAGGAAGAAAACAATAAATCACTTCAACATTAATTATATCAATACTTAATAACTCATTACACCAATTATTTTCCTAAAAAATAAACTCGACATGAGTTCAATTCTTTTTAACAACTGCGGCATCACAAACATAGGAATATATATCACTAGCTACCATAGAGAATCTTGATTCAATACAATTGCCATCCAACTAGAAAATGTTCAAGAAATTTGCCAACATGATACGAGATGTTGCTGCCTTTTGCCTGCGACGTTTCAATAGCAGTCAAAATGAACAATATTATCCGTGTATCAATGTTCATGTATGTCAATTTATTTCGGGTGTCAATTGGTGTAGGTCGGTGACCCGATTTTTTCTGTATTATATTTCAGATACAGAGCGTAATATGTATATATAGAAAGAAAATTTATTTACTTCAAATGTATTACACTCAATTATCATATTCATGGAAAGGATACGAGTCTCTGTCGATGAAGGTTCCACAATGCCAAACATGAAATTACATATTGACAAGGTAAGATGTTGAACATTAACTGTGCATATCAAAATAATTGGATTATTTTACAGGTTGTAGGTCCTTTGTGTCTCTAGCTCCAACAACTTTTAGGGTTGCTTTCTTCTGTAGTTAAAGACTTTGAGTTAATTGCAGTGCGGAATCAATATATATTCCTTCATCTATTGACATCCTCCCATATATATTTTGAACGAATATAATAAATTATATTTAAAACATTTTGATTTAAAATGAATGACCAATACGCCATTATTTAATAATCATTCGATCATCTAAAGCTAATTGTTAGTTAAAATTATTCAAATATATATTATATTTATTGAATTATAAGAGAATAATCCATGTTGGTCGTTTTCAATTTGTTAATATATAATAAGAAGAAATTTTAATAAATTTTGTTTTAAAAATAATAAATAAAAAAATAATATTCATAAAATATTTTTCAAATGTTATAATCATATACTAGAAAAAAAAATCTGTTTTTTCTAAAAAAAATTATCTATGAAAAATATATTCCACAAACAAGTCATTTTCTAAAAACAAATGAAGCCTAACATGTAAGTAAAATTAGCAACTAGTCTAATTTCGTCTTCGTATATTTGCGTTTGAAGTGAGGAAGTGTCGCTATTATTTCACTGCCTGCCACATCATCTTCCACATCACCAAGACTTGCCACATGGACCCTTCAGCCTATGCCAAATCATTGTGCATAGACCGACCATTCTCTGCCACATCATCAGTAGTGCACTAATATTTTATATATATATATATATCATCTTTTTTTTTTGTATCAAAATATATATTTATATATATATCATCTTACCACCTTGAGTTTGGAGAAAAGCAATCATAAAAATTGTTTTAATGAACCATTCATAAATAGCATTAATTGGGGTTTACCGTAATTTTTTTTTTTTTTACCACAGACTAAATGATCTATTATCTATAAGGAAATTTGGGAGGGCAGAGGGGAAAGAGGTTCGAACCCTACCCTCTACCATATGTCTTTTCAACCGAAACCATTAGGGGTTTACCAAAATCTGCCTTCTATGGAATGGTGCAAGGAAATAATGTTGGATTTGTATATAAGACATATAAACTTCACTCCCACAACATTTTAATTAATTAGTTCTCCTAATGGATACTGTATATCCCAAAGAATTTGAGCATTAAAAAATATGTTTTTTTTCTAGAAAAATTTACAGAAAAGCTGATAATAATTTTAAAAAGATTATCCAGTCACTGTTTTATATATGCAACGTACATCAATATAATTATCAGTAATAATAAGTGTGTTATACTCGATAAATAAATCATGATCATCAATAATTATATCAAAATAAAAGATTTATCACTCCTTTATACTTTAAATATAAAATTTTAAGAATATTTATAATTAATTCAATGATTGAATTTAATGCATTCTAAATAGATAAATCCTTTTCTGATATTAAAAAAACAAACATTAGAATCCAAACATAAAATTTTAAAAGTAAAATGTGTTTCATGTATGTGAAAATTATGTTCTAATGTTCAACAAAAAGAATATTGGATGGGGAAAAACAAAACAATGAAACTATGAATTTAACCACTTTGCAAAGGCAAGGGAGATATATATATATATATATATTCAAAAAAAAAAAAGAAAAAAAAATGGTAAGTGCAGTAGCTAGGACCATTACCAGTAAGTCCATTTGGGATAAGTTTAAAAAAATGGTGGTAGCTAGAGTTCCAATAACTTTTGCATTGGAATTATATGAACAATGAGAGTGATTGTGTGGATCATAACGCCAAAATATCTAAAGGGTTGGACACATTTGTTTGTTTTTCGTAGTAAATTTGCAAGAAATTAAGCCTCGTGATATATATTCAAGAAAGGAAAAAGTGAATTTGGTCAGATGAAAATTAAATGTGAATTATTTGCCAACGAAAATAGTCTAATAGCAACTTCTTTTTAAAGGTATTTTTAACATACAAGATTTAAATTACATTGTCGTTAATTTATGCATAAATTAACTTTTTTTTATTTAAAATGAGAACACTGCTTTATATTATACAGTTGATGAGAATTAAAGTTAACAAAGAGGGTCAAAGAATCTTTTACAAGAAATTGATGGTCCAATGTCAAAAAATCGAATCAAACATGTTACCGTAGCATTTTCAAAGTTGATCTATAATCTTGTAACTAAGGAAAGTGTGCATTTTGAAAATGTCAAAGTGGAAGAATCATCAAGGCTTGTCAATATATTTTTACAGAGTTTTCAAGGCTTTGAAGAAGTTTTAGGGTCAATACACCTGTGTCCTGACGTACATGGTCGTGTTGGAGATGCTAAAATCGACCAATAGGGTACACGCCCATATCCATGTCCATATCTGCAACACGCTCATGTCTCTGCCTATGTTCAGCACTGCCTATTTTTGGAGGTTTGAACATGGCCACCAATACGACCGTATTGCATGTTCTGAATCAAATCCGAATTGATTAGGATTTTATTATTTTGATTTCTATTTTAGTTTTTAGGATTTAGTTTAGGAGTTCTAAATTTAACATGATTTTTATAGCTTTTGTCTTCCTATAAATAAACATCATTCTTGATGTAAAAACAACTAAGTTTGGAGATCAATAAAATTTTCTAGGAATTTATTCCCTTTGATTCTTGCATGAATTATATTGACTTTATAAAGCTAATTACTTGTGGCTGTCATCCTTATTTCTTATCTCTTCTTTTTTTTATTCTAGAGTGTGGCGGAAATCACTCTAAATTAATTTGATCAATTTATAACGAAGGGTTTTAGGTTTGATATACCTAAGGTTTGGGTTGGCTGATTTAAATAAATTTAGAATTTTTTTTTTATCTTTATTCTTTATTGTTAATTATTTGTTTTGTGAATTTTGATACTTTTTTAAACTATTGTTAGGGTTTTTCTATCAAGATTATATCAGCACTCCACATTTTCGAATGTCCATGAATACAAGGACTAAGAAATGGTAATGTAATCCACCTTTATTCTTCCTTATCTCCCTCTTTACTCTCTGTAACGGCAACTTCATTTGCTTTACATTGTTAAGCTAATTGCACAAACTTTCAATAATGCAAAGAAATTGGCTTAATATATAACCTATGTTAAAGGGTCATTTAATTAGATATCGTAATTATCAGAATATATATATATATATATATATATATATATATATATATATTATCAGAAATATCTAATATTAAACTCAAGTATGTAGAGAAATATCTAGGGACAGCTAGAAGTGGATGTGATAAGACACATGGGAAACATTCCAAAATATTATTAACAACAAGCTCGATCTTTCTGTTTTTTGTAAGTATATATATATCATATATATCGTTTAATCCATTTGTGGGGGGCACTGCACGTTCGTACGCCTATATATATATATATAAGTTACTTTGTGAAAGATGAATCTATTTTACCTTTTGATGAGATCTCAAATTTCTCTCCATATATATTTTCAAATTTGATTACATTAAAAAATTGACTGATCAAACTATTCAATTTAGTTTTTTTTTTATTCGATTTAAAAGATGAGAAGAATCAATTAACTTAAAAAGACCTGAGCAATTAGCATTTTTTTTAATAAACATGCATGATTATATCTTTTTTGGCAAATAGACCTAAATAATAGAATGAAGAAGTATTACATTTTATCTTACTCGAAAGAATAAAAAATTTATGTGTAAAAGATTATATAAAAAAAATGCACAAAAAGGTATTGAATTTTAGATTTATTTAAATTCAGTTACCGAACTTTAATTTGTATCTTTTTAAATATCAACCTTTTATTTAGTTTCATAGTAGTCACTTAACAAAAAAAAATTTTAACTTGAACAATCCATAATTAAAGATTTTTATAAATAATTCCATATTTTCTGTACATTTACAGGAAATAAGGAAAAATTTGGAATTCATTTTGATTCTACCTAACAAAAGCATACTCATTTTTTAGTGGTATTAGAGCCTAAAAGGAGATAAACTTCTAATTTTTTTGTAATTTTTACATTAAATTAAAAAAATAAAAAGATTAAGGGATTAAAATAGTTTTGAAGAGAAGTTCGAAGGATTAAAATTTTTTAGCAATACTCTTTTTGAAATAAAATCAAAATTAGATTACTAAATAAATAAATTAAAATTTAATATCCAACCGTGTTAAATTGGATTACCACCATTGCATTTAGCCTAAGATTATATGTATATAAATATTCTATTAAATTGAATCAAATTTGAATATTTTAGATTTTATAAATTTATATAATTAATCGAGTTGCGTTGAGATGAGTCAAGCTGGTATAAGATAAATTCAAACTTTTTTAATATCCGCCCCACACCTGTCCAATAGCTATCCCTAATTAAATTCGTTAAGACAAAAAATATCAACATTGATCGCTAACAGTCAGATGATATATCACAATTATCACTATTGTTTATAAAAATAATTAGATAGTAGCTAAGATTGTGACTAGACATGCAATGGTCTCCAAGGTATTAGAAGATGATGGTCCATTTACTGTGCTCTATAGTTTCTCATCTGTCATATATGTAAGTCCATGACAAGCATACGATCGATTTCTACGTACAAAAACCCTATATAAAAAGCAAGCTCAAGCACCCAGAAAACCAAAAACTATTAAAAATCATCCAATTTATGGTCAGTACTATATTTATGGCTATACTTAATAGCAATACCAGCAAGAAGAAGAAGATGGGCATAATTAAGCTCAATTCAGCAGTTAAAAAGCTGCAAAAGGGTCTTCTTTTAGGGAAGAAAGAATATGTTCCTGATGATGTTGAGGAAGGCCATTTTGCAATGATAGCTATGCACAAAGATGAAAAAAGAAGATTTGTTGTTCCATTGAGATTCTTGAATCATCCTATTTTTTTGAGTCTTTTGGAGAAAGCAGCTGAAGAGTTTGGTTTTAGCAGTAATGGTGCAGTCACAGTTCCTTGCAGGCCAAGCGAGTTCGAGAAAATATTGGCCGAGGAATGGCATGTAGAAGGATTGGTAAACTAGCATAAAGCAGATCTTGGAGGTTGACTATATATATTAGGGTTGATTCTTAGAAATTTTCATGGTAGAAAGTTGTTTTTATTTAAGCAATGTCTCAAGTTTGAATATCGTATATGTTACCGTGTAAAATTAGTTATTGAAGACCTTTACCGTCTTTATAATCTTACTCGAATCGAATTAAATTAATCAGATTCTAGTGGATTTTCCATATTAATGGATTAGATCAAAACAAATACAATACATTCAAAATATGTAAATCATTTCCTATTCCTAATAATAAAGTTGAAATTCCTATTTATAAGGTCTATTCTCTTTTATTTGCATTTAGTGAACAAATTTGAATTTTTCTTCATATGGGAGTATGTTATAAGAATTTAAGATTTTAGTATAAAAAAAATTGCAAATAAGAAACTGAATAAATTAATTAAATCATGCATGTAAAAGTTGCAAAAGAAGAACTGTTAATTTTTTGAAGTTCTAAGAGTGAATATGTCTAGAAAAATAATAAAAGAGTAATGGTAGGTGTTGCATCATGCGATATAAATAGTAGGGAGAAGTATAATAAAATATCTTGTGGTTAGTCACTTTTTTACTTAAAGAACTATGATATTTTTTTGTAACATTTTAGGTTATGTGGTTTGATTTTACTTACATTTTAATACCCTACTTAATAATGTTATCAAAAACATATAATGTAATGTTTAAATAATGTGGATATTTAATAGTAAAGTTATTTACTAAGTAGTATATCATTCAATTAACTAAAATAAATTCAGATGTATTATTATTTTTATTAGGAATAAAAAGTAATAATTTTTAAAATAAATTTATAATATTTTTAAAAGTATCTATATCGTTACATATATTGATGGTAAATCACATGTAAAATATTTTTATTAGTGAAAAAAAGTGTTATATCAAAATTTTATTATAAAATAATGGTAATATTAGTTGATAAGGTATTAAAATATTAAAAAAATAAATCACATATCTTTAAATGTCATTAAAAAATATAAATTTTTAAGTGAAAATACATCTAATCATATGATACTTTTTTATACTCATCTCTAAACAATATGTTGCAAAACCATTATAAAATTAAAAATACTTTATATTTTTTTAAATTTTATCCTTGAACACTTTTTATGAACCTATGAAATAAGGGGATAAAAAATAATTTCAATAGACCCATGATGAACTATTATTATCACACAAAGCAACATCTAACATTAACATTATGCATGATAAAAATATTTTACAACAATTTCTTGACGGTTCTGTCTTATTAAAATAAATTCCAGAGTGTCCTCATGTCTAATGATATTGTTCATCGCATTGTCTTATGTAGTCTTGCCAATTAATAATTTGCATGTTTTTGGTGTGATTGATTTTCTTAATTTTTAAAATATCTTACCTTTTGGTAGGACCTATTTGTTTGTTTTCTTTGTTCAATTTGCTAGAGTGCCTCAATATACACTAAAAAAAATACAAATAGTTGTCAACGAGTGATTTTTTTTTTTTTAAATCACTCGGTGTTCACTGTTTATTAAATTTTAATTAATTCAGTGATAATATTTACACATATTATTTATATAATTAATTAATTTATAATTCACAATTTTAAAATTATAATTTACTAATTCAAACTTCAATCAAAACGATTAAAATAAATTATGCGCTTTAAAATTTGAACACTATAAATAGTGATTAGCCTTCTCCATAAAATTTGATGGAATAACAGAAAAAGTGTGCAGGAATTTGATGATTGACAATGGAACAACACAATTGCCGGATTTGATGGGGCTGTGGCTAGCCAATTAGAAGCCTAATTTTGATCTCAACAGCCACTGTTGTAATCTTCCATATATTGATAGATCATACTTTTGCACTGATGAGTCAATTTCAAGTTCAAAAATTACAACAGAAGTTTCTAATTTTGTGAGAGCTAGACAAGAACCATTGTTTTTAAAGAGGGCATGCAAGGGCACCTGGTAGGACCTTTTTTCTTTATCCATTTATACGTAGGACAATTTGCATTTGCTTAAAATATTTTATAAAATAACCAATAATTGCTGGATCAACTAGCAGGGTGTTCTCACTTAAACGATGTCTTAAATTTGAGTCGTCTTATATACACAAACGTTAAATTAGTTATTAAGAGATATTTATCGCTCTTATAATCCTACATAGATTGAACTGAATTAATCATAATACAATAAATTTTTAATATTAATTGTTGATATATATACTGAAATTCAAACCATTAAAAAATATAATTGCTAAATCAATACAAACCAGAGTTAAGCATATAATTAATAATTGATAAAATTTTGAAGTAGATGCCTTATAATCACCTTTAATATCGGTAGCTGCACAAGCCTGACTAATTCGGATAAGCCTCATAATATCTTTATCAAAAAATAAAGTACAATTACTTTATTTTTTTGCCGTTCAGAAGGCAAAATAATTTGCTCTGCATTAATTCCCCCCAGCAGTGATGTAGGGTTTGCTGCATGCCTAAAGAACATGTTGGCACTACTACCCCTTTGTGGACCAATGGCAATAACCAGTTCCAATAATGCAAAAAAGTGTTCTTTATAATCTAAAAAGCAAAAGATAACTACATAAATATCTTTTATATATATATGATAGCTAAAATTTTGTTATCTATATTTGTTAATAGTTATAAAGTTGCAAAGTTACTAATAAAAATGTTTGGTATATTCCGTCTAATATGTTAGAATCTAGTACTAATATTTTTTAATTTAGATGAGTTTATTAATTATAATCACACAAGTAAAAATTTGCCAAATGCATAGTTTTACTTTTGAATTTTACATGATAAATTTTTGACACTTCTTAATTTTTATTTAATTTTTAACATATTTATTTAACTCGTACACTATATAAAATCAACATATTCTATATATAAATTAATGTTGATATATATATATATTAAAAACTTTTATGTGCTAAAATAACATTTAACTAAAAGAGTATTGTGGACACATGGTTTAGCCGGCCCGTCAAGAAAAGTCCAATGATGAAAAATGACAGGTAAGCCCAATTTGTCAAGGAATCTGGTTCAGGCCTGTTGAGATATCTCCTTGATTTTAGGCATTATGTGCATGATTTCTGTAATTAGTATCTCCTTGATTTTAGGCATTATGTAATTAGGTTGCTTGATCTTAGGCTACAATTAGTGTAAATATGCTGTGTATATTCTTGATTTTGTTTCCTATTATGTATTAAAGAATTAATATAAATACCCCATTAGGCTTGAAGGAATAATCAAGCTAATCATTATTCAATTTTCCTCCTTTCTTCTTCTTTTTCCTCTCTATTTTCTCATGGTATCAAAGCCAAACACTAGGGCTCTTCTCTTCTCTTCTGCCCAGTGAGCAGCAGTGTTGATGTCTTTTCTAAGCAGCTGTCCAGCTTCCGGTGGTAACATCTTTTTCTTGTTCCGTCTTTATCTGATTTTCTGATCTTCAAAAGCAGCCTCTGTTGTGTGTCTAGTCTTTCAACTCCAACAATGGCAGACGTTTCAGGTGCCCTCAAACCCTTTTTCTCATCTATTTCTGGTTCTCCAACTATTACTACTATCAAATTACAAGGCAGTAGTAATTATGTTTCATGGACAGCATCTGTTGAATTATGGTTTATGGGAAAAGGATATAGTGACCACTTAGCAAAACATGCCACTGATATTGAAGAAAAGAATAGGGATGCATGGATTAAAATCGATGCACAATTATGTAGTTTGTTATGGCATTCTCTAGAGCCAAAACTATTGACTCTTTTTCAGTCTTGCAAAACATGTTACAAAGTTTGGAATAAGGCTAAGTCACTATATACTAATGATATTCAACGTATTTATAAGGTAGTGTCTGACCTTGTTAATTTGCAGCAAAACTTTGAAGATATGGCTAGTTATTTGGGCCAAGTTGAAACATTGAAAGATGAATTTAATTCTATCATGCCTCTTTCTGATAGTATTACTGAGCAGGAGAACCAGCGAGAGAAATTTTTTATGGTGTTAGCCTTGATAGGGCTTCGGACAGATTTATCTTCTGTGCGAGATCAGATTCTTGCCAGTCCAGTCATCCCTACTCTTGATGAAACATTTACTCGTTTGCTTCGTATCTCCTCCACCAAAACTGAAACTGAGTCATCTGTCCTAGCCATACAGAAAAATGGCCAGCAAGGAGAAAACCGAAAATGGAAAGGAAAAGACTCTAAATCTCACTGTACCCATTGTGATAAGGGTGGTCATACACGTGACACCTGTTGGGCCCTTCATGGTCGACCAGACTCCAAATCGCACTGTACCCATTGTGATAAGGGTGGTCATACACGTGACACCTGTTGGGACCTTCATGGTCGGCCTCTAAGGAGTACTCAGAATAATCGATCTATGGCTCATGTGGCTCAATCTTAAGGAAATGGCATTCTTCCTCTACCAACTACCCAATCACAAGGATACAATTCAGTTACATTATCTGGGGCTGATTATGACGAATATTTGAAGTATCAAGCATCAAAACAGCAGTCATCTTCTTCCATGGTTTCTGTTACTCCACCGGGTAATTCCTTTGCTTGCCTAACACGTTCATCACACGATGGATCTTGGATATTTGATTCTGGTGCTTCTGATCATATTTCTGGTAATAAAAATATTTTCTCTACTCTCCACTCTCCATCTATTTTCTCTACAGTCACCTTAGCTAATGGATCACAAACAATGATTAAAGGAGTAGGAGAAAGTAAACCTCTCTCTTCTCTTCCTTTAGTCTCCGTACTATATGCTGCAGAATGTCCTTTCAATTTAATTTCCATTAGTAAACTTACCACACACCTTAATTGTAGAGTAATCTTTGACCCTCAATATGTTCTTGTACAGGACCGGAATACGGGGAAGATGATTGGCAAAGGTCATGAGTCAAATGGATTATATTATCTTGCTTGCCCTGTCATTCCTACTGCCTTTACTTCTGCCCTTTCAGTTGATCTTCTTCACAACCGCATGGGTCATCCTAGTCTTTCTAAACTTCAGAAGATGGTTCCTGGTCTTTCAAAACTATCTTCCATTGAATGTGAATCGTGTCAGCTTGGGAAACACACTCGTAGTTCTTTTCCTAAGAAATTGAATAATAGAGCATCTTGTATGTTTGATGTTATTCACTCTGATATTTGGGGACCAAGTCGTGTCAGTACAAACTTGGGTTTTCATTACTTTGTTACTTTTATTGATGACTATTCTCGTTACACTTGGTTGTTTCTTATAAAATCTAGATCTGAGTTGTTTACTATATTTCAAA
>CATIWO010069001.1:0-22692 GCA_949673435.1 Macaranga tanarius | reverse complement strand
TTCTATTCTATTCAATCCATGCATCGTCTAAAGGAAAATAAAAAAGTTTTAAATATAAAAATTTAAACACAAATTGATAGAAGTTTAGTTATATTATTTCTTGAATGAAAAATATTATATAGAAAAGTTTATTTATCACTTCTATTTCCTTAATTGTTTAACACATTTTAAAAATTAGCTATGACTAAACTAACCATATTTTTTTCAAAACCAATAAATTTTTATTGCAATGATATTAAAAGGACGAGTAAGAAAATGAGGAATGTGTTTCTGCTTTAATGTGCTACATGAATGAGTACAATGTTTCAAAATAGAAAGTGAAGGAAGAAATACACAAACTTATAGAAAATTAGTGGAAGGACATTAATGAAGATTTAATATGATGATACACAAAAATACATGACTAATTAGAAACCACCACGTGTAAGATAAGGGTCTATAAATCTCTTCAGTGGGACCCTTTATGGTCGTTTAGCTTGTCAATTGCTCTATTTAAACACTCACCCGATAGCTAGTTGAACCCAACCTGTGAAGAAAATTCCTTTCAGGAAATATGAAGCCTACTCAGGAAGCACATATCCCCTCAGGAAACTCACAGTCTGCCCCTCCGTATTGGAGTGTATTAAATGCAGCGGTCACTAATCACCATCACTTTGATGCCACCAACCCCGCTGGTTATAGAACACCCGAGATCCCTGCCAAAACCACTGTTGTCTCAGAGGTAGGTGGCCTCCATTCTCTTCTTCAAGTACAATACTAATGATTTTAAGTTTAGTGGCCATAATGGTGAGCTTGCCTCTTCTTTTATACATACAACATTTTTCGTCTCTCTCCTTCATGCTCTGGCTTTTCTCTTTTCTTTATGCTGAAAACTCTATTTTTCCAAAAATAAATATTCATCAGAGATAGCTTCATCTTTCTTCTACTCACCATTATTTAGCATTTCTCCTCTAATTCAAGACTTCATCCTCTCAGAAAGTTCACTAACTTGATCGTTGGAGGGGCCTTGAGATATCCCAGGCCCTGTAGCTTTTTGTCTTTAGTTCTTGCAGGCCACTTGTCCTACTAGAGCTGAGAGGATCATCACCCACTATCAAATGGCGTCGTCTGTGGGAAATTGAAGCTGTTTTGATTTGGTAATCAGCCCATAGATTATGTTGTTTCTAAAAGTTGGCGGTAGGAACGAGTCACGTAGTGCAAGTTTTGTTCATTACTCCGTTACTTTGATCCAAAAATATAGCTAAGTCTAACACCTCTACCAGGAGAAGAGAAAAAGCACAAGGAAGTAGGGGGATAAGGAGAGCCTCAAGCTCAAGTTCAAGAACCCCCCCACCTTGTAGAAGTGGATGCTGAATTCTTGAAAGACTTGATGGACAAAGTAGATCGTATTGTGGATGTGTAGAGAAGGCAAGAAAAAGGCAAGGCGAGAGCTGGGGAATCCTATGTCCCCATACCTCATATAGTGATTAGGAGGATGCCTTTACCCAAAGATGAGGAAATTGACGAAACCGATCCCAGGGTCCTGACACGTTCACATCCCCCTGAATATGTGGACTGTTATCACCCTCAATTAAGTGACTCGTGACACATGCCTATAGAGCCTATGGGAAGGGAACAAGTGCGCATTAAAAAGGACATGGAACCCCGAGTGTCGAGGGAACAAAGTGGAAGATGGTCTCACCCCCATGACCAAGGGCGTTCAGAAGACAACAGGAAGAGGTTCACCTCAGAATCCCTTACTGAGCTGGATGTGCACCAAAATAAGAAGGAAAAAACCATCACTCACTCTTAATCCCGTTCCAGTAGATTGGAAAGGGACTTTAAAGAGTTCCTCAAATAGAGGGAGCAGAAGGTGGATAGGGGTAAACTACCCAGTCAAATAGTCAACTTACATTCGCCCTTCTCAGAGGAAATTCAGAAAGAGCCCATTCCCTCCAGGTTCAAACTACCAACATTGCCCACCTACAATGGGTCAATAAGCCCCAAAGATCATGTCCAGAAGTTTGAAATGATAGTGGAATTTTATACCCACTCGGATGCCATCCTATGCAAAATATTCCTCACCACCTTTGTGGGAGTAGCCCAAACCTGTTTTAATAATTTGGGCCCTAGAAGTATTTTCTCCTTTCCTGACTTTACTAAGCACTTTGTCAGCAGGTTTATCTCTAGCATTCCTACTCAGAGGGAAACTTCCTACTTGGAAATAATTATTCAGAACAGAGGAGTAAGCCTAAGAGATTATGTGGCCAGATTCAATATGAAAGCTCTGAAAATACCTAACTTGGAACATTCCAGGGCAGTCGAAGACATCATGAGAGGCACAAACAATCCTCCATTCTTTAGCTCTTTGTCAAAGAACAAACCGGTCGATCTGACCGCTTTAATGGATAGGGCAGAGAAATACATCCACCAGGATGATGCATACCGTACTAGTAGGTTTACGGCCAAGCGTAAGAAAGATTTTAATGATTCCTCTCCTCCCAAGAGGGCTAGAAGAAGTTATAATCCACCTCATCCAAGGCCCCTATCAAGGTCCTCTAAGAGACCCCTCACTCCCCATAGGGAGAAAAACCTGACTCCTCTCAGCACAACTTATCAGGAGGTTCTGATGGCAATCAGAGATAAGGAATATGTTAGATGGCCGAAAGACATGCCCTCAAACCCTAGAAATTGAGACCAAACCAGATATTATCATTTCCACCGATCCACGGGGCACAACACCAATGAATGCTACCAGTTAATGTTGGAGATCGAGAGACTCATAAAAAATGGCCATTTTAGAAGCTTTGTGAAGAAAGATGATAGGTCTTTTAAGCCTTCAGGAGTCGAAGGAGCTGCCCCTTTTAGGCCCTTGAGAGATAAACAACTTATGCTCCCTGCAAACACGGGGTCTGGAGGAATAATTCACTACATTATGGGGGAAAACCAACACACTCAATAACACAGAGTCAACCTCGGGCAGGAAAAGCTTGGAACGAGAGAGGTAGACCCCCTTTATACATGCCATATCACTTTTGGTCCTGAAGATGGAACGAGGCTAGTAATCCCTCATACAGATGCTATGGTTGTAATGGCCATAGTGAACAATTTCAAAGTGGAAAGGGTATTGGTGGATGATGGGAGCTCGGTCAATCTCATTCCCCTTCATATTCTGTAAAAAATGAGCATTCAGAAAGACCACCTGGTACCGGTGTACTCTAAGCTGAAAGGGTTAGGAGATATTCCCATTTAGGTAGAGGGGAAAATCATCCTCCCTATCACTTTAGGAGAAACCGACCGTAGAGGCCAAATCGCAAGAGGGAGAACTATGATGGCTGAATTCATTATTGCCGAAGTATCGACTACCTACAATGTAATTATAGGAAGACCAATACTTTATGAATTCTATGTGATCACTTGTATCAAATATTTGTGTATGAACATGCCTTCTGATGATGGCCCGATCACAGTCCAGGGAAGACAATTTTAAGCTAAGTACTGTCACTCTATCTTTTTGGGATTGGCGAACGCGAAAGAGATTTTATCAGCGGAGTCTATAGAAATTAGAAATAGTGAACTGGAGCAAAGGACAGAACCTATTGGAGAATTGGAGTCAGTGCCGATTTCTTTTGATCACCCTGATAGATGCACTTATACAAATGCCCTTCTGACAGGAGAACAAAAAACCCTTGTCAGGAAATTTCTTGAGGAACACAATGCAAACTTCACCTTCGGCCCTTCAGAGCTCCCGGGTATACCTCCTAGTGTAATGATCCACAAGCTCAATGTAGGGTCAGATACCAGACCGGTCCAACAGAAGAAGAGATTCTTTCCTCCTCAGAGGCACGAGGCCATAGATCGAAAGGCAGACAAGTTGATAGAGGTCGGCTTCATGAGAGAGGTCAATTATCCCACTTGGTTAGTGAATGTGGTGTTAGTAAATAAGTAGAGCGGGAAATGAAGACTCTGTGTGGATTTCACCGATCTAAAAGGATTGTTTCCCCTGCCTTCTATTGATAAATTGGTAGACGCTACAGTAGGTTACGAATATTTGACTTCTTTGGATGCCCTGTCAAGTTATCACCAAATTCAAATAGATCCAGAAGACGAAGAGAAAACTGCCTTCATTACCAAAAAGGGAATCTATTGCTATAAGGCCATGCCTTTCAACCTAAAGAATGTTGGAGCCGTATACCAGCGCTTAGTCAATAAGATTTTCAAAGCTGAGTTGGGGAGAAACCTTAAAGCATATGTAGATGACATGATTGTAAAGAGTAAAATATTTGAGCAGCATCTAGAAGACCTGCGAGAAATTTCTGAGGTACTAAGTTAGTATATGATAAAGTTAAATTTGGAGAAGTGCTCATTCTTCATAAAAGGGGGAAAATTCCTCGGGTATATAGTGAGCAACAAGAGAATTGAGCCTAATCCTGAAAAGGTCTAAGCTATTCTGGATATACCATCCTCTACCGGTATTAAGGATGTTCAGAGGTTAATGGAAAGGATAGTGGCCTTGCATAGGTTCATCTCTAAGTTTGTAGAGAGATGTTTGCCTTTCTTCAAAAAGCTATGGAAAGTTCCTGCCTTTGAATGGACTGAAGGGTGTGAGAAAGCTTTTGCTGACCTGAATGAATATCTTCAATCTCCTCAAGTCCTGAGTCTCCCCAAAGCAGGAGAAAATCTATACATCTACCTATCAGCTTCTGAATGTGTACTCAGCACTATTTTGGTTAGGGAGGAGAATAAGATTCAAAAACTCGTGTACTATGTGAGCAGAGTGTTGAGAGGTTTTCAACTCAGGTATTCTCCCATGGAAAAGCTGGCATTCTCTCTATTAATGGCTATGAGGAAATTCTCTATATACCTTCTTGGGCACCAGGGTATTGTCAGAACAGACATTTCTCTTGGGCAAGCTCTACACTGACCTTCTACAGCAGGAAGGATGACAATATGGTCCATTGAGATAACAGGATACGGACTCAAGTACGAACCTCGAAGGGCTATTAAGGCACAAGCCTTATCAAATTTCATCGCAGAGTGAAGTTTTAATGAGGTTGACAAAAAGGCTGGAGAGAAAGATAAAAAAAAAGCTCCGAGACTCCCCAATGAGCCCCACCATAGGAGATATTTATGAATGGGATCTATACGTGGATGGTTCAGCCTACTCAGCAGGAGGAGGAGCAGGTGTGGTCTTGAAAGGACCAGTAGGTTTTTTGGTTAAATATGCACTTAAATTTACTTTTCCTATCTCAAACAACACATCAGAATATGAGGCCATTATCAGCGGCCTCGGATTGGCCGAAGTCGTGGGAGTTTCAGACTTAAATGTGCATAGTGATTCATAGCTTGTGGTAAATCAGATCACAGGGGAATTTGAGGTAAAAAATGAAGTTATAGCTCTATACTTGCAGCAAGTCAAGGAGATACTGGAAAGATTTAAGCAAAAATAAATTCTTGTGCAGATTGTACAAATTCCCCGAGAGGATAATTCTCAAGCAGACTCACTCAGTAAAATAGCCATAACCATAGGAGAATACCTGTCTAGTGACACGTGTGTGGAAGTACTGCCTACCCGTAGTATATTTAAAGCTAGGGAAATCTACTCTATTCAGACCTACACCATCCAGGGTACATCTTGTTGGATGGATCCAATGATGAAGTATTTGGAAGATGGAGAATTGCCATCCGATAGGAAATAGACACTTAAACTCTCCCTTAGAGCATCTAGATTTGTCATCCAAAATGGAAAACTTTATAAGAGAGGCTACCATATGCCACTCCTTTGGTGCCTATCCCTAGAGGAAGCAGGTTATGTTTTAAAATAAGTACATCAGGGAGTATGCAGAACTCATATCGGTGAAAAAGCTTTGGCCAGTAAAATTATCCGGCAGGGATATTTCTGGCCTACGATTACTAAGGATGCCTCTAAATTTGTGCAAAAATATGATACCTGTCAGAGATTCGCCAACTCCATCCACATTCCAGCAAATCTCCAGAGCCCCATTCTTGTCCCATGGCCTTTTGCACAATGGGGAATAGACATCCTAGGTCCTTTCCCCATGGCATCTGGACAGAGGCATTTCATCATCCTGGCAGTGGACTATTTCACCAAATGGATTGAGGCTGAAGCTCTAGCCACAATCACCGCTCAAAAGGCCGTCAACTTCATTTGGAGGAGCGCTATTTGTAGGTTTGGGATACCTAAAATACTCATATCAAATAATGGCAAGCAATTTAATTATGACAAATCCAAACACTTCACTGAAGGGCTAAAAAATTAATCATCAGTTCAGCTCTGTCTCACATCCCTAGACTAATGGGAAAGCCGAAGTATTAAATTGGTCAATCTTACAAGGCTTGAAAAAATGAGTGGAAGACGTCAAGGGCAATTAGGCAGAAGAGTTGCCCAGTATCCTGTGGGCTTACAGAACTACTCCAAGAATCCCCACAGGAGAAACCCATTTCTCTTTGACATATGGAACCGAAGCTGTAATTCTTATGGAAATTAGAATGCCAATGCAGAGGGTATGATACTGCGATTCGGGCAAAAATGAAGAGGAGTTAAAGATTAACCTAAACCTACTATAAGGACTGAGGGAGGAAGTCTCGATTAGGATTGCAGCTAGTTATTTCGACGCCAAAATCAAGCCTAGGCCCTTGAAGATAGGAGATTAGGTACTCCGGCATCTAAGTGCTACGGGTAGGAAAGAAGGACAAGGAAACTTATCCCCCACTTGGGATGGTCCATATAAAATAATGAAGATGGTCAGACAAGGCACTTACCACTTAGCCGACGTGAATGGAAATTTACCCCCTCATGCATGGAATTCCCAACACTTGAAGAAGTACTACTAGTGATGAGAATCACGAGTCCCTTTAGATTGCCCATTCTCTTTTGTATAATTTAGCCTGCTGGGGTCTTTTCGTTTCTTTTGAAGTATTGCAAGGAACATCCTGCTTTATTTTATCAATTACCCATGATATTTTATATTTCATCTTCAATTAACGGAAATCACCCTTCTCGGATGCGGATATATTTTCCTACTATCTCTTTTATCTAAATAGGCACGGTAATTCCATTTAACATTGATTATTATGTTTATTCCATATACTCTATTTGTGAGAAAATCCAAACAACTCTACCCTTAGAGTTGAAGGTGTTTCAAAAATTTTGAAAGACCATTCGTAATTATTCCCGAAAGGAATACCTCAAGGGAGAATTCCCCAGAACAGTCCTTCCTAAAAAAAATCAGAGTTTAGAGGAAAAGAAGACATTTAATATCGTTGTTTATCATTTTCCCTCAACATGGAGGGAATACTTCCGAAGGTGAAGTGCCCCATAATAGAATGCATTCGAACTTCTTATGCCTAGAGAAAAAGGCAAACATAACCGAACCATATCTCCCCACGGAGAACCTGCATAGGAACCATTCAAATACAAATATGGCACATGCCTTCCCCATAAATTGGGAAAAATCATTCAAACACAAATCTGGCTCATGCCCTCCCTATAAACTAGGAAAAAGTTTTAATCCAAGCGATAATAACAATAAAATAAAAATAAATAACAAAATATGAACAAAGTATATTATTCAAACATTACAAACAGAGCCAAAAAATTAAACATAACAGTCAGATTGTTTCGCATTATTACTAAATCTAATGCCTTGAAGATGTTAGGCATTGATTAAAAGCATTTGAGTCGAAGCTATAAGGAAGGCTAGTCAGGCTTTCCCCCCAGCAGCAGAGTCAGGTTGATCCTCAGTGCCCTCAGGAACAGGCTTAGAGGGACCCCCCCTCCTTCTCTTCGGATCCACCAGGCACTTTCAGCCTCTTCCCTGCCTCTTCTACAAAATCAGGAACTTCCTCGAGATCACCATCTGTCACCATGCCGAGAGGAGTGCTGGGAATTACTTTGTCATGACCGGGGGAGTCCCCTCCTGGGTAACTTATCGAGTCCCCTCCCACTACATTGAAATAAGCAAAGTCTTTATTAGGATATTCCTTTTGAACCATGCCTAGGAAAGCATACCACCCTTCCGAGTAGAAGTCAGCAGCCTGGAGAGTCAGCTCTCGGGCATATTCCTCAGAGCCCTTAAAATCTTCTATTACGTACTTGACTGCGTCTTCCTTCTGAGACGTTTCTCAGACAGCTGCTTCTTGAGCACGAGGATTTCCTGTCTCATCTTAGCGTTTGGCTCTTGAAAATAAGTATTCTCAGCTTCGAGGGTTGCACTAACACTCTCAGCCAGATGAAGCTGCATCATAGTCTTGTCGAAGTCATCCTTAAGACTCCCAGCTTCCTTTTTCATCTAATCATTTTCCTCTGTGAGCCTGCTGACCTCCTTCTGAATGAACTGAGCTCGAAACTATTATTCATATAAAGCATCACACAGCTGTACAAATAGTATAAACATAATGTAAGAGAAGAAAAAAAGAAGGAAAGGAAAGAAAACCTCTGCACCAC
Source organism: Macaranga tanarius (assembly GCA_949673435.1). Classification (NCBI taxonomy): domain Eukaryota; kingdom Viridiplantae; phylum Streptophyta; class Magnoliopsida; order Malpighiales; family Euphorbiaceae; genus Macaranga; species Macaranga tanarius. Next base: position 14,246 of record CATIWO010069001.1, on the reverse strand, counting down.
TACACAGATATACCTATTGGGTGCCCCTGATAGTTTGGTTCTTGAGAAATGAGGTACTATTGTTATAATGGCAGGAATGCTCCTCGGAGCCAATGTATAGAGAGCGAAGAAGCCCTGAAAGCATAGAGCCTTGCATGGAAAATCCAATACCCAAGTACCTTTTGATCAGGGAGGAAGCCACTTCTTGCACAGGAGTATCTGGATGAAGATTGGCTAGAGAAGTAGTAGATAAGTCTACTTCAGGTTATTTCTCTCGTGCTATTACCGTGGCCATTTTGCTCAAGCTCTCTACGGCTGTTTATGGGGCGAACCCAGCCATTTTTTTCTTCCTCTTAAGATGTTCCCCTACCTCCTCCTCAGAATCAGAACTGACGACCTCCTCAGGTTTTCTGGAGCCACCCTTTTTCCTTTCCCCTTACTGCCATGAGTAAGGGCTCTGATTTTTGCCTCTTTGGGTTGCTCCAATAGCACCTCCTTAATCACTATCCCAGCAACTTTTCCCCTCGTCATTACTCCTGAGTAAGAGGCTGGCTTTTTGAAAACAGAGGAGACTTTAGAGCTTTTCCCCGAGGCCTCCTTGGGGGCCCCTTACAGATTATTGGCTACATTGCTTAACCAGGCAGGCAACTTCCTTAGAGGATAATGAGAACTTCATTAGTCTTGAGAAACTCATATTTTGTTATGCAACTACAAAATAATCCACAAATATATAAGCGATAACAGTGACAACAATAATCAATTAGAAGCAGAGCAAATAATGAACCTACCAAAATCACTCAGAGGATACCCAGCCAAAATCCTCTGAACATCGAAAACCTTATTTTCCCCTATAATCTTTTCAAAGCCTATCTTTTCGTCATCACTTAACTCGAGAGCCTTTTTTGTATCCTCAGGCAATTCCCTAAGGCTTGTCTCGAAATCCCATTTCGACAGAGGCCCATTCTCCTTTAACCTAACTATCAAAAACTTAAACCTCCATGACTTATCCACATTAGGGATGTTTCCAAAAATGACCAAACCCTGACGGTTGTGGACTGTAAAAAATCCACTGGGGATTTTCTTGACATCAAAAAACACTCTAAACAAATTCACAGTTGGGACAACTCCCAACTTCTCACACAAGATGGGGAAAGAAGAAATTAGAAGAATGTTGTGAGGCGTGATGAACCCGGGCATTTATGGTAAAACTAAAAAATTCTTACACTAAAGGGAGAAGGGGGTAAATCTAAGCCAAACTCGATTTGTTTCGCGAAGAAAACCATATCCTTCTCATCCATCTGAGCGTTCACTATACTAGTAGAACACTCTGGAACGCACAACCTCTCATCATTCATTGGGGCTCTAATGGAGATTGCCTCATTTAGGTAGCTTCTGCCCCCTAACGCCCACAGAAAGTGTTTAATGGTACTAATGGAAATAAACTGGGATAGTTCAAGCCCATGACTCATGGTGTAAAAAAGGGGGGAAATCAAAAGCGTAAAGAGGAAAAGGGAGGAAGACATACCTAAACTGATAAACACAGAAGATACCGAAAAGTAGAAAAGAAAAAGATGAAGAAAATCACCTCCCAAAAGTGAAGTATAACCGTCTGCCTTTTCTCTTGCTTATTTACCTCCCCTTGGGCTTTGAAACAAAAATTTATAAGGATTAAACTCAATGGTGGCAGTTGTTTGCCCAAAATTTAACTTCCCCAAAAAAATTAGGAGTTTAAAATTTAAATCCCTCATGCAAATGCCATCATTAGACAAGACAGGGTAGTTGAGGCGCTAGCTGACCCATAATCATGCCTAAAAACTCGTGCCACTACTGCCATAGTAAGGGAATCCCATAAAAAGGAATCTGTACATTTTTCCCCTACGCTACGGAACGACAAACATCTTGAAGCCAATTTACCCGAAGGGATTCCCATACGGGAATTTTCCTATGACCTCCTCACTCGGTCTTAGGACTAAGAGGGGAGACTACTAATAATACATAAAAATACCCGACCAATTAGAAACCACCACATGTAAGACAAGGGTCTGCAAATCTCTTCAGTGGGACCCTTCATGGTCATTTGACTTGTCAACTGCTCCACTCAAACACTTACCCGACAGCTAGTTGTACCCAACCTGTAAAGAAAATTCCTCTCAGGAAATATAAAGCCTACTCAGGAAGCACAAATCCCCTCAGAAAACTCACAGTCTGCCCCTCTGCATTAGAGTACATTAAATGCAGCGGTCACCTGTCACCATCACTCTGATGCCACCAACCCACTGGTTATACAACACTCGGGATCCCTGCCAAAATCACTGTTGTTTTAGAGGTAGGTGTCCTCCATTCTCTTTTTCAAGTACAATACTAATGATTTAAGTTTGGTGGCCATAATGGTGAGCTTGCCTCTTCTTTTATACATACAACATTTTTCTTCTCTCTCCTTCATGCTCTGGCTTCTCTTTTTTCTTCATGCTGAAAACTTTATTTTTCCAGAAATATATATTCATCAAAGATAGCTTCATCTCCCTTCTACTCACCATCATCTAGCATTCCTCCTCTAATTCAAGACCCTATCCTCTCAGGAAGTTCACTAACTTGATCGTCGGAGGGGCCTTGGGATATCCCAGGCCCTGTAGCTTTTTATCTTTGGTTCTTGCAGGCCACTTGTCCAGTTGGAGCTGAGAGGATCATCACCCACTATCATAATTGATGATACATAAAATATCTAAATAATCAAAGAAGACCACATGGAAAAGGGACCAAAAAGTCAGTCAGATAGGACCCATTTAATCCTTTGACTTGTCAACTATCCCTCTCCGGATTATACCTAAATACTAGTTGCCCGAAATTATCCTCTCAGGAAACTCGCATGCTGTCTCTCCTCTGTATGGCATTTAATGCAACTGTCATTGGTCATCACCACTCTGACGCCACCAACCCTCCTAATTTCTAGACACTCAAGCACTCTAGAAAGGCTATTGTATCTTTATAGGTAGTAGGCCTCTATCTCTTCTCTCTCTTGTTCACTCCTTGATATAAAATAAATGAGCTATAAGGGCAAAGTACACACTTCTTCTTCTCCTTCTTTCTTTACTTCTTCTTTGCTCTGTATATTGCAGACCTAGAAACTCAACTAAACTGAGACAACTCCATTTTCCCCATTTTTGATCTCATTCTTTACTTTACATACAATTCTCTCTACTCAGGAAAACTACTGACTTGATCGTCGAAGGAGTCTTGGGAATTCCCAGGCCCTTAGCTCATTATTGTTGATTCTTGCAGACATGGAGAGCTTAGCTGGAGCTGAGATGATGGAGTACCCACATCAGAATGGCACCGTCTGTGGGAAAATGAAGTTGTCTTTGATTTAAAAATTATCATTTTGCATTTTGCTGTTTTGAAAAGTTTATGGCAAAAGCGAGTTTGGTGCTGTAAACATGAATCATCGTTTCGCTTGCCTATAAGAAAAAATGGCTGGGTCTAATGCCTCTTCTAAGAGAAAAGAGGAAGCACAAGAGGATAGGGGAGCAAGGAAAGCCTTGGACTTAAGCTCTAGAGCCCTTCATTCCATAGAAGTGGATGATAGGTTCCTAACAGACCTGATGGACAAGGTAAACTGCATTGAAAATGCATGAAGAAGATAAGAAAAAAAGGAAGGCTAAAGCTGGAGAGCCCGATGTGCCTACCCCAAATATGGTAAGAAGAAAATTACCTTTGCGTGAAAATGAGGAGACTGACCAAGTTGATCTCCCAGCCCTAGCATGCTCACATCCCCTTGGAGATGAAAATATGTATTGCCTTGAGTTGAACAATGTGGGGCACAAACCAAAAAAACCTATCAAAGGAAATAAATACAAGGCAGGAAAAATTCTAAGCCCTAAGCATCAATGAGATAGATAGGAAAAAGGCTGAACCCTAAGCATCAAGGAGACGGGGTGGAAGGCAATCCCATTCTCACGAGTGGAGACACTCAGAAAGCTTTAGGGGGAGATACGCCTCGAAATCCCGTATAGAATCTGCTAGACATCGAGGTCAAAAAGAGAAAAGTGCATCTCTCCCGCTCTAGCAAACATGAAAGGGACTTTAGGGAATTTCTTGAATGGAGAGAGCAGAAGACAGACAAGGGTAAATTACCCAGTCAGGTTTTCAACATGTAGTCGCCCTTCTCAGAGGAGATTCAAAAGGAGCCCATTCCTTCCAAGTTTAAATTGCCAACACTGCCTACTTGTGATAGGTCGACAAGCCCTAAAGACTATGTCATGAAGTTCAAAATAATAGTGGAGTTTCACACTCAATCAGACGTAATCCTGTGCAAAATATTCCCTACTACCTTTGTGGATACAGCTCAAACTTGGTCCAACAATTTGACTCCAGGTATAATTCATTCTTTTTCCAATTTTACTAAACACTTTATTAGCAGGTTTGTTTCCAGCATCCCCGCACAGAGGAAACTCCCTATCTGGAGACAATTATTCAGAACATGGGAGAAATCCTGAGAGACCATGTCACAAGATTTAATATAGAAGCTCTAAAAATACCTAACCTGGAACATTCCAAGGCGATTGAGGCAATCATGAGGGGTACCAACAACCCTCCATTTTTTAATTCCTTATAAAAAAAATAAACCAGTTGACCAGACAACACTGATGGATAAAGCAAAAAAGTACATGCAATAGGATAACGTCTCCCATACAAGTAGGTTTGTGCCCAAGCGCAAGGAGGAACTCGATAATTCCTCTTATCCCAAAAGGGCCGAAAGAAATTACAATCTTCCTACTCAGAGGCTTGCACTAAGATTTTCTAAAAAACCTCTTACTCCCCTCAGAGAAGAGGGTACAATTCCCCTCACTCGGTAGGAGGTTTTAATGGCTATCAGAGATGAAGAATATGTCAGGTGGCCGAAAGATATGCCTTCAAACTCCATGAATCGTGATCAGAGCAAACATTGCCACTTTCATAGGTCCACGGGGCAGAACACCAATGAATGTCACCATTTTATGGTGAAAATTGAAAGGCTCATAAAGGAGGGACATTTGAGAAGCTTGGTGAGAAAAGATGACAGGCCTTCTATGCCGCTGGGGTAAAAGAGGTCATTCCTCCTAGACCATCGAAAGATAAACAGCCTATGCTCCTCACAAACATTAGAGCTAGAGGTGTAATCCACTGTGTTATCAGAGAAAGTCACATCAAACAATAAGGAAGAATTAGTTCTAGAAGAAAGGAGCTGAAGTTGAGAAAATAAAACTCCCTTCATAGCTATTTAATCACCTTTGGCCCTGAAGATGGAATTATGGTAACAATTCCTCATACAGACGCAATGGTCGTAACGGCTATGATCAACAATCTCAAAGTGAAAAGAGTTCTAGTGGATGATGGGAACTCATTTAATCTCCTCCTCTATCATGTCCTGCAGAGGGTGAGTATTCAGGAAGGTTATTTTATGTCGGTATACTCCAAGTTAAAGGGGTTGGGAGAAATCCCCATTCTGGCACAGGGGAAAAATTATCCTCCCTATCACCCTAGGGGAGACTAACTCCAAAGGGGACATCATAAGAAAAAGAACCATGATGGCTGAATTCATTATCGCTAAAGTGTCAACCGCCTATAACGAGATCACTAGAAGGCCAATGTTGTATGAACTTTGTGTAATCACTTGTATTAAATACCTGTGTATGAAAATGCCCTTTGAGGATGGCCTCATCATCATCCGAGGAAGATAATTTGAAGCAAATTATTGCCACTCCTTTTCTTTGGGCTTGGTAGATGTAGAGGAGGTTCTACTTATCAAACCAATGGGAATTGAAAGCAATGAATCTGAGCAAAGAACTGAACCTATGGGAGATTTAGAGTTTGTAGCAATTTCTCCTAATCACCTCAGCAGATGCACTTTCATTTATGCCCTCTTGACAGAAGAGTAGAAATTTCCTGTCAGGAAATTTCTCCAAGACCACGATGTAAAACCTATCCAAAAGAAGAAAAGATTTTTCAATCCTTAGAGACAAGAAGTAATAGATCGAGAAGTAGACAAGTTGATTAAAGCTAACTTCATAAGAGAGGTTGGCTACCCCACCTGGTTAGCAAATATGGTGTTGGTGAAGAAGTATAACGGGAAGTGGAGACTCTGTATAGATTTCACTGATCTGAACAAAGCCTTCCCCGAGAATTGTTTTCCTCTACCTTATATCGATAAACTAGTGGATGCAACAACTGGTTACGAGTACTTAACTTCTCTAGACGCCCTATCGGGTTACCATCAAATCCCTATGGATCCTGAAGATAAAGAGAAAACTGCCTTCATCACCGAAAAAGGAATTTACTGTTGTAAAGCCATGCCTTTTTGGTCTAAAGAGCGCTGGAGCCACTTACCAGCGTCTAATCAACAAAATTTTTAAAAGCCAATTGGGAAGAAACCTTGAAGCTTACGTAAATGATTTGATTGTGAAGAGCAAGACATTTGAACAACACTTAGAAGACTTACAGGAAATCTTTAGAAGTGCCGAATCAATATAGCATGAAGCTGAATCCGGAGAAGTGCTTATTCTGTATCAAAGGAGGAAAATTCCTAGGATACATAGTAAGCAGCAGAGGAATCGAGCCTAATCCTAAAAAGGTCTAAGAGATTTATCTCCAAGTCTACAGAAAGATGTTTACCCTTTCTCAAAAAGTTATGAAAAGTTCCTACCTTCGAATGAATCACAGAATACGAGAAAGCTTTTGCTAATTTGAAAGAATATTTGCAATTCCCTCAAGTCTTGAGTCACCCAGGGGAAGACTTGTACACCTACCTATGAGCATCTAACCATACGCTCAGTGTTGTCTTGGTTAGGGAATATAAGAAGGTACAAAAACCTGTGTACTATAAGAGTAAGGTCCTGCAGAATTCGGAACTCAGGTATTCTCCTATAGAGAAGATAGCATTTCCCTTATTGATGGCTGTGAGGAAATTTTCTATCTACCTACTGGGGCATCAAGGTATTATGAGAACTAACATGCCTCTTAGACAAGCTTTACATTGAATCACTATAGCAAGAAGGATGACAATATAGTCTGTGGAGATAGGCGGGTATGGCCTTAAATACGAACCTCGAAGAGCCATCAAGGCACAAGCCATAGCAAATTTTATCGTAGAATGCAGTTTTAACGACATGGAAAAGAAAGATAAAGACAAGAATCAGCAAAAGAGGAATCCAGATCCTTTGTCAAGCTCTTCTATAGAAGACACCTATGAATGGGACTTGAATGCGGATGGTCCTGCCTGTTCAGAAAGAGCTGAAGTAGGGATAGTATTGAAATGCCCATAGAGTTATTAGTCAACATGTCTTAAAGTTTACTTTTTTGGCCTCAAACAACACATCAGAATATGAAGCAATCATCAGCGGCCTCGAATTGGCAAAAGCTGTGGGAGTCTCCGATTTAAAAATGCATAGTGATCCTCAGCTTGTCATAAACCATATCACAGGAGTATTTGAAGCAAAAGATGAGATGATGACACTACACTTGCAGCGGGTTAAGGAAATCCTGGACAGATTCATTCAGAGGAAAATTCCTGTGTGCATCGTGTAAATTCCCCGAGCGGATAATTCCTAAGCAGATTCTCTCAACAAAATAGCCACAGCCACAAAGGAATTCCTATCCGGAGATACCTGTATAGAGGTACTGTCCACCCCTAGCATTCCTAAAGCTGAGGGGACCTGCTCTTTATAGACTTATCCTATTCAGAACACACCTTATTGGATGGATCCATTGATAAAGTGCTTGAAAGATGGAGAATTACCATCAGACCGAAAAGAAGCCCTTAAATTATCCCTCAGGGCATCCAGATTTACCATTCATAATGGTAAGCTATGTAAGAGGGGGTGTCATATGCCATTGTTTCGGTGTTTATCCTCTGAGAAAGCTAACTACGTTCTAAGAGAAGTACATGGGGGAGTATGTGGTAATCATATCGGTGGAAGGGCTTTATCCAATAAAATTATAGGGCAGGGATATTTTTGGCCTACAATTGCTAAGGATGCTTCAGACTCTGTACAGAGATGTGATGTTTGCTAAAGATTTGCCAACTTCATAAACATTCCGGTAAATTTCCAAATTCCCATTCTAGACCCATGGCCATTTGCTTATTGGGGAATAAACATCTTAGGTCCTTTCCCTACAGCACCTGGACAAAGGTGCCTCATCATCCTTGCAGTAGACTACCTTACCAAATGGGTCAAGGTCGAAGCCTTGGCAACAATTACTACCCAAAAGCATCAATTTTATATGGAGAAGCATAATTCACAGATTGGATACTCAAGCATCTAGCCGCCACAGGCAGGAAGGAAGCACAAAGGAAATTATCTCCCACTTGGGAAGGCCCATTTAAAATTTTGAAAGTAATCAGGCAGGAGACGTATCACTTGGCCAATGCCAGTGGAAGCCCACTCCCTCATGCATGGAACTCTCAATACTTGAAGAAGTATTATCAGCAGAGGAACTCCTAGTCCCCTTGGACTACTCTCTTTGCATAAAAATTTGCCCACAGCGGCATTTTTTATTCTTTTTAGCGCGATAAAGAGTATCTTCATAAACGTAAACGAAGAGATAGTCAAGGTTTAGTTTGCCTTACCAGTCATCTATGCCGTCCTCTATTTTTCTTTAATCAGTAGAAGCTGCCCTCCCCTGAGGTGGATTTATCTTTACATTACTTCTCCTATTCAGCTGGATCTCTATATTACTCTTCATTTTAGAAGAATCATTCCCTCACGGCTAAAACACTCAAGAGAAAATATTCAAAGTTATTCCTGACTAGGAATGACTTTGGGGAAAAAACCCCCTTAAAAAATGTTCACTCTCCTCAAACATATGGAGAACACTTCCAGAGGTGAAGTGCACTAAAACAGAATGCATTCGACCCATTTATGTCTCCAGGTGTGAGATAAACACCACTACATCACTCACTCCCCATGGAGTACCTACGCAGGAATTCTCTAAGTAGAATACAGGCTCATGCCCGATACCCTCAATTAGGAATCAAAGCAAATACAATTCTCTAAGTAGAATATAGGCTCATGCCCGATACCCTCAATTGGGAATCAAAGCAAATACAATTCTCTAAGTAGAATACAGGCTCATGCCCGATACCCTAAATTGGGAATCAAAGTAAATACAATTCTCTAAGTAGAAACTAGGCTCATGCCTAATACCCTCCATTGGGAATCAAAGAAAACATGAAATATCGGTCAAAGAGAAATATCGCTCAAACATTTTAAGTAAAATAAAGTGTATTACAATAACTACTTAATCATACAAGTTAAACAAAATAAATATGGAGGGCTACTTAAGCTTCATCACTCATAGTAGAGGAACTAGGTTTATCCTCAGAAGCACCGGAGACAGTCATAGAGGAATTTCCTTTCTTACTTTCTATGAGCTCATAAGGAACATCCTAACTGCTCGCAGCCTTCTCAGCCACGTCAGGAACATCTTCAATCTCTTTAGGAGCCACTATGCCTAGAGGAGAACTAGGAGCTTATTTATCCTGAGAAGAATAAATCTCTTCCGAGTGACTTCCTGAATCCCCTCTTACAATATTGGAGTAGGAAAAGTCCTTGTCAGGAAAATGCCTCTGGACCATATCCAGGAAATCATATCATCCAGACGAGTCAAAATCAGCAGCATGAAGGATAATTGCTTCTTGAGCAGGATGATCCCCTATCTCATTTTTGAGTTTAACTCGGAAATATGTCGCTTATCAGCCTCAAGGCTAGCATTAACTCCCTTTGATATTCGAAGTTGCAAGACAGACTTGTCAAAATCATTCTTTAGACCACCTACCTCTCTCTTTAAGAAGTTGTTCTCCTCAACAAGCCTGTTAACCTCCTCCTGGATGGATTGGACTCAAAATTCTTGCTCGTACAAAGCACTATATAATTACAAACATACCAGTTAAGCACTTCAGATAACTATATTTCGAAGGGAGGAGGCACTCTGATCATAATGGTGAGAATGTTCTTGTGAACTGGTGTAAAGAGATCGGAGAAGTCCGGAAATAGCAGCACCTTACAGGAAAAATCCTGCCCCCAGAAACTTATTGATCAGAAAAGAGGCTATTTCCTGAACCAGGGTATCAGGATAAAGGTCAATAGAAGAGGTAGCATCTAAGTTAAAAACTGAATCTTTCTTCCGATTCATAACTGTTGAGATTCGATGATCTTTTTCTTTTTCTTGTGCTGCCTCTCTGCCTCTTCTCCAGAGTCAGAACTTGGCACCTCCTCGGCAGACTCAGTAATTTTCCTCTCCCCTTTCCCCTTGCTACTAGGGAGAGGAATTTTTGCTTTCTCTTGCTCGGATCTTCCTACTGGTGATTCCTTAATTACCACTGCAGTGATTTTTCCTCTTGTCATAACTCCAGAATAGGATTCAGATTTCTTCAATTCTGAAAGAGCACCAGTATTTGAGCTTTTGACTAATAGCCCCTTAGGAGCACCCGCTCCTTATTGACTCTGCTGTTTGGCTAAGTGGGCTACTTCCTCAGCGGAAAGTATGAACTTTGATGGCTTTGAAAAATTCATGTCTTCCTGCAAAATTGCCAAAAACAAAATGAAGATACATAAGAAAAACAAAAAAAACCAACAACTACAACAAACTATCGAGAACACAATAAACAATAAAGCTACTAGATTCTTTTAGAGGATATCCAGCCAAAACCTTTTGGATATTATAAACCTTACCTTCCCCTATAATCATTCCAAAGCCTACCTTCTCCTCACTATCTAATTAGGGAATTTTCTTTGCCCCCTCAGGCATCTCCTTCAGGCTTATGCCAAAATCCCATTTTGACAGAGGCCCATCTCCTTTTAACCTGGCCACCCAAAATGTAGACCTCTAAGATTTATCTAAGTGGACACAATCATAGAAGAAGATAATGATGTCAACATTATATCTAGATTGAAGAGCAATAAAAAGAAGAAGAAAGATTTTTCATCCTACACGAATAAAAAAATAGTTCTTAATGAATCAAGTGAAGAATTTCTCTTGAAGAAAATTCTCCACGAAAGACTCCATCTCAGACATCTTTAACTCCTACACAGGAGAGAAATTTTCATTACAAGAAATTTTCATTCAAAGATCTTAAACTTCTCTATAGAAGTAAAATTTCCTCTGTGGAAAACTTTAATGTGCTGAACTAGACCTCACCTGAGGGAGAAAAATTTTTCTTTATGGAAGTATCAACTCATAATTTTTGACTCCACCAAGGAAGCAAAATTTCTTCTATAGGAAATGTTCAATGAAAGAATTTCACCCTCCACATAGAAAAGAAATTTCCTCCACATGAATATTTTTATTTAGATATCTCCAACTCCTCCATGGAAGCTTCATAGGAAAACCCCTGTCAAAGACTAGAATCTCCTCCAAGGGAGCAGAGTCTGATTCAAAGGATGGTCCACTTAAAATTCTCTAACTCCCTCATGGAGGCAATATTTCCTCCGTTGGAAATATTTACTCAGGAATCTTTACTTTCCTCACTGGAAATGTCTATTCAGAAAATCACCCCTCATGGGGAAATTGCCTTAGAAAGAATCACCTGTTTAGGTTCTTTTACCTAAAACATCCTAGACTAAGAGTGAAAATTCAAACCTCTTTTACAATTACAATCACGAGACAATATAAGGTGGTAGAGATATAAATTGCTCTTGATTCATGCTTCACAACTCATGCCACCACAATCTTGATGGTAATCCGCTGCAAAAGAAGACTTGTACGCTTTCTTGCTGGAATGTAGAAAATCGAATGTTGTATTACCCGCTTACTTAGTTAAATCTTCACTCAGGAATTTTTCTAAGACCAACCATACTTGGTCTTAGGACTAAAGGGGGGGACTACTGATGATACGCAAAATATCTGACTAATTAGAGAAGACCACGTGGAAAAGGGACCAAAGAGTCAGTCATGTGGGACCCATTTAATCCTTTGACTTGTCAACTATCCCTCTCTGGATTATGCCTGAATACTAGCTACCCGGAATTATCCTCTCAGAAAACTCACATGTTGTCTCTCCTCTGCACGGCATTTAATGCGGCCGTCATTGGTCATCACCACTCTGACGCCACCAACCCTCCTAACTTTGAGACACTCAAGCACTCTAGAAAGGCTATTGTATCTTCATAGGTAGTAGGCCTCTATCTCTTCTCTCTCTTGTTCACTCCTTGATATAAAATAAATGAGCTATAAGGGCAAGGTACACACTTCTTCTTCTCCTTCTTTCTTTACTTCTTCTTTGCTTTGTATATTGCAGACCTAGAAACTCAACTAAACCGAGACAACTCCATTTTTCCCATTTCTGATCTCATTCTTTACTTTACATACAATTCTCCCTACTCAGAAAAACTACTGACTTGATCATCGGAGGGGTCTTAGGAATTCCCAGGCCCTTAGCTCATTATTATTGATTCTTGTAGATATGGAGAGCTTAGCTAGAGCTGAGATGATGGAGCACCCATATCAATAATAAAACCAATGATCGTACTAAAGATTCTTCCCAAATTTTAATCAACTTTGCTCGCATGTCGGATTGTAGCTATAATGGCGGCATTGATTTATTCGCGGATGGATCAAAGACTAAAGACTACTCGTATCATTATTCATTGAGCCCCTACCAATATAAAATAGAAGGTTTAGCTTTTTTTTTTTTAAACTTCCAGATATTAAAATTAAATATCAATCTAATGTAATACATCCGCTAACACTTGAGGCATATCAGTACCCTAATAGCTTATATCAGACAAGGAGCCAGATGCTCTAGCTATTCTATGAGCCATCTGATTCGTTGACCTATTCACAAATGAGAGAGTGACATCTAACATCTCATGAAGAAGAGAAATACAATCTGAAATAATTAATTCAAACGGTGATAAGTCCACTGCTGGAGATTTAATTGTATTAACGACTAGCAGCAAATCTACTTCCACATCCACCTATTGTATATACATCTCCTTGATCTAGGATAATGCTTCTCGAACCCCTAAAGCTTCAACAAGTATAGGACAGAGGTTGCTTGAAAATGAACTCTTACAATGAGCACCATGAACCACACCTGAGAAGTCTCTCACCACGTAGCTAAAACTAACTCATTGAAACTGTGCAAAAATTGTTGAATCAATATTACATTTCAGACATTTACCCTTTGGCCGCCTCCAACTGGAAATAACACCTCTTCTCAAGGAATGGTCCGTGGCTTGCATGATTTCAGTTTGGGCTTGATGCCATTGTTGGACAGCTATTGCAACTCTTCTGAACACTAACTGCCCATTAAAACTCTTGCCTTCCCAAACTAAAAAATTACGAGCTGCCCATATGTTCCATAACAGAGCTGATGATACATAAAAAGTACATGACCAATCAGGGAGTGCCACATGGAAAAGTGGACCTGTTAATCCCTCTGATGGGACCATTCATAGTTGTTTGACTTATCAACTGTCCCATTCAGGCTTATACCCGAACACTGGATATTCAGGAATCTCTATATGGGAAACTCCACACAGGACAATTCCTCTTAGGAAATACAAGCCTATTTAGGAAACACAAACCTACATAGGAAAAGTATTGTCTCCCTCTTTCCAGACAATCTCTAACAGGAATTAAATGCTTCACTCACCTACCACCAACCACCAAGGCTATATAAAAGCTCTATAATCTAAAGAATGAGGTTCATCTTTTCTCCATATTTCTTTTTCTTTCTCTACTTATTTCTCTTATCTTCATGAAATCTAATTCAATCCTTTTTTAATTCATTACTTTTACTACTCGGGATATTTCCCGTATGGCTCCCACAATGGCTCTTGCTAACTTGACCGTCGGAGGGGTTTTGGCCAGTCCAAAACCCACCTCACCTTGTTTGTTCTTGATCAACAGAGACATGAAGTCCATGCTGGAGCTAAGATGATGGAGCACCCGCATCAGAATGGCATCGTCTGTGGGGAAAAAGGGTGATTTTGTTGCTTAAAAGTTATCCTTTTTTCTCTTCAAATTCTTTTCATCGCATAAATTCTTGATTTGTGAGTGAAGAATTACTGCCTTTGTATTTTCTTTTGATCTTTACATTTTCTCAATTGAAAATCGAGGAAAGAATGGAATACCAAATCTTGAGCTGATGCCTTAAACAAACTACCCCCATAACCTCTGTATAAATAATTCTCTTTACTATCAAAATACCCAATTTTGCTGAGATCTCACATTTATTCAAAATCCCAAGTTGAACCATGAGTTTTAAGCTTATTCCCATAAAAATGCCA
>CATIWO010068977.1:0-10314 GCA_949673435.1 Macaranga tanarius | reverse complement strand
TTTAGGTTTAATTTTAGTATTTAATTAGGAATTAATAATCTAATCCATATAGAGTGAGGATTCATTCTCCTTAGAGTTTAGGATTTAATTTTCTAATTTGTATTGAATTAGCACTTAATGAATTTTAGTTGCATTTGATGTATTTTTCCATGTTTTGCAGGGTTTATATGATTAGAAGTTGATTTGGATATAAAGGAGGTCAAATTAAGTAAGAAAAAGTAATCCTAATTTGACTAGAATTCGGATTTCAGCATTGATATCTGATGTAGCATACTTCAGTATTTTTAGCATAACTTTCACTACAGAATTCAAATTGAAGTGATTCAAAATTATATGGAAAGCTGCTCAAGGAGCTACAACTTTGATGAAGAGACCAAAAGATAATTCGATTGTCTTCAAGAGCTAAATTTTTGTGCAAGTTATCTAATGTGCATAGAACTGGACAACAATCCGAATCTGATTTGAATTCAACTTTTCAAGGTCAAATCCACTTCCAATTCAGCCAAGGACCAATTATGCCTATATAAAAGGACCCTAGAACGTGAAAAATCATCCACAATATTATTCATTCATTATTCTTCATCAAAACATTATTTATGTGCATTCATCATTCGTGCAAAGGCGTGATCGTGACATTCAACATTCAAGGCGTCTAAGGGACAAGATTAGGGAGTTTATTATTTTTTTCTACTCTTATTTTCTTTGAGCTGATGTTAAGAATGTTCATGAGTTGTGTTTTTATAATTATAAATATGTTAGGCTAGTTTAGTTTTTCATTAGGGATTAAGGATCCAAAACATGATTTAGTTGTTTCTTTCTTCTTTTATTAATTCATTATTCCATGCAAAATTACGTTTATTATGCTTAATGCTTGTGAATGCCTGATCACCATTTACATGATTATGATTGAGAATATGCACTGAGAGGTGATAATCTTAATTGAACTATAAACATAAATTAAGTTAATTCAGTGTTAGAGATAGTTTGGGTTGATTTAATTCCATAACAGGTTGTACATGAGTTTTATAATTTAATTGATTAGGATTTGTGATTGCAATGAGAGTTGAGTTACAACATCTTGGTTAATGGTTATGAAATTAAGTAATTAAGCTTTGAGAGAAGTTAATTGCAAATTAAGATTGCCTGGGATTTGCATGAGTAATTGAATTATAAGAAGAGGATTGACTAATGATTGTGAGGTGAATTAATTTCCTAATGAGCTTTATTTCATTGATTGTTTAGTATTTGTTTAATATTTATTTACATTTTATTTTTATAATTTCAGATAAATAGTAATTAGATTTTAGAAATCCATTGATTTAGAGAGCCTTAAATAATTAGAGTAAGATTTTGGGGTGGATAGATCATAATCTCTGTGAGACGATCTCGTTTATACTACAAGTTGATTCTAAAATAGGCAAACAAATAGCTTGAGTTTTTTCTGCAGATTTAAATTGTTATTTGTGTTAAAATGCTTTAACCTTATGTCTACATCAATTTCATATCACTTAGAGCAATTTTATCAACATGTTTTTGATAATTTATAGCAAGCATTTATTAACATCTTTTAGAATTTTCAACAAGTGTTTATCAACATATTGTTTAGAATTTTTAGCAAGTATATTCATTTTCAAGAAATTTCAAATTTTCGGTTTTTAAATCAAGAATAATTTCGTTAAGTTTAATACCAATAGAGTTTAAGAAAGGACCTAAGCAAGTTCTTAAAGTGCTAAAAATTGAAAACCCACAGTTTAAATACCAGCATGTTTTCTACAATTAGAATTTTAGACTTTCAGTTTAGATCCAAGTATGTCCTTAAACTACTAGAGATCTAATGACCTTAGCAAATCTTTAAACTACAAGAAAGGAAAAGTAGCGACAAAGTTCTTCAACAGGATAAAAGAGTGAAGACAAAGTTTCTCCATAAAGAAATAAAGCAGTAGAAACATCCTCTCCAAGAAAACTAGAACAAGAAATGCAGATTCTTGAAAAACAATGAAGAACAACCATTAAGGAGGAGTTTTTCTTGTTGGTTAGAAGATACCATTAATTTTAGAAGAAGAAAAATTTTACAATAGCCTACTAGGTATTTATTTCAATTCATTTTTTAAGGCAATGAGACCTAAGCTTGGAGTAACTAGAATTTGAGTTTAAGGAGGAGTATTGGAAATTAAACTCAAATTAATAGTTAATATGAAGAGTCTTTTGTTAACTATAGGTTCATGAATGTCTAGAATACTTAATAGTTAAGTTCATGAATGCATTTGTAAAGTTAAGAGTTATGTTCATGTATTAGAATTAATACATTCTAGTTATTATATATTTTGAATGACTATATATAGCTATATAATTCTCAATCAATTATCAAGTAATAGAATGAGCTTATGAGTTATAGATCAAGTAATAGAAGTAATAGAATTCATCTACTCTATTCTAGTAAAAGTTTATGAGATTTTTCCAACATTTATATTTTTGTGCCTTCTCTTGTTCAAAATTAACAGGTACAATTGCACCCTGTTTGAATCTTCTTATATTGCCTTGTTGTATTTTGTTAGTATTACAGGCATCCGCCAATAAAACTTCAAGATTCAAATATCACAGATCTTCAGCAGTTATGTCCTTTTAGGACTCTGGAAGTAATAGTTTAGCTCCTAGAAGTTTCCATCCTGAAAGCTGTTTAATCTTTACTAGAGAGTCCAACTTCAGAAAGAATCTTTCTCAGTCAAAGATTTTGGTCTAATGATGGTAAAGCCAACTTGGTAGCATTGAAAATATGAAAAATTCTTAATACCTACAGCACAACTAAACATATAATCATCCTGTTACTGATGATACTTTTAGTTCCTGATGACATGTCTTGGCTATAGTTGGATTATTATGGGCTTTTTACCATTTTGGGTAAAAAATAAAATTTATTCCCGGTTGAGGTTAGTTTGAAAAGTAATTCCCATTTTAGGGTGATTTTATTAAAAAAAGTTTTTTTATCAGTCCGCCAGTCAGACTGGCAGACTGAAAGTCTTCACAGTCAGTCCGCCAGTTAGACTGGCGGTCAGTCTGCCAGTCTGACTGGCGGACTGATAATGAAAATATTAAAAAAAAATTGACAGGCAGTCCGCCACTTCCTGCAATTAATAAAAAAAATTAATTTTTTTAAAAAAAAAGAAGTGGCGGACTGCCTGCAATTAATAAACAAAATTATATAAAAAAAAATTGTTTAGTGGCAACGTGCCATGCACGTTGCCACATTTTTTTTAGTTTTTTTTCTTTTCTTTTTTTTTTTTTTGGCTTACGTATTGCGTATTATTTTTAGCTCACAAGGAAGAAAAAATTACGTGAAATTTTTTGCCGCAAGTCGTTTTGTAAACGGATGTCGAAACAGTAATTTGATGAATAGTAACTTTACATGGGACTATTCACACAGTCTAAAAAATTATAATATTTTAGAAAAAAATATATATCACGAGGAAGAAAAAATTACGTGAAATTTTTTGCCATAAGCCGTTTTGTAAACGGATGTCGGAACAGTAATTTGATGAATAGTAACTTTACATTTCAGTATTCACGTAGTGTAACAAAATTGTGATATTTTAGAAAATAAAATATATCATGAGGAAGAGAAAATTACGTGGGATTTTTTACCTCAAGCCATTTTGTAAACGGATGTTGGAACAGTAATTTGATGAATAGTAAAATAGTAACTTTCGCATGTCACTATTCAAGCAGTGTAAAAAATTGTGATATTTTAGAAAACAAAATATATCACGAGGAATAGAAAATTACGTGGAATTTTTTGCTATAAGCCGTTTTGTAAACGGATGTCGGAACAGTAATTTGATGAATAGTAACTTTGCATGTCACTATTCACGTAGTGTAAAAAAATTGTGATATTTTAGAAAAAAAATATATCATGAGGAAGAGAAAATTACATGAATTTTTTTTCCGCAAGCCGTTTTGTAAACGAATGTCGGAACAGTAATTTAATGAATAGTAAAATAGTAACTTTCGCATGTCATTATTCACACAGTGTAAAAAATTATGGTATTTTAGAAAACAAAATATATCACGAGGAAGAGAAAATTACATGGAATTTTTTACCTCGAGCCGTTTTGGAAACGGATGTTGGAACAGTAATTTGATGAATAATAAAATAGTAACTTTGTATGATTTTTTTTTCAAAAATACCATAATTTTTTTACACTACGGGAATAGTGTAATATTAATCATAATAATATTTGCATTTTACTCCCTAATAATAATAATAATGTTTAAAAAATTCAAAAAATAAAATTTTGGGGAAAAAAAAATTTCTAGCGGACCAACAAAATTGTTGGTCTTTTTTAACAACATTTTAATATAATAATATAAATAATATTAATCATAATTGTATTCCAAAAAATTTTATTTTCTTACAAATATTATACTCTCTAATAATAATAATTATAATAATGTTTTAAAAAAAATTCAAAAGCTATTTTTTTGTTGGTCCGCCACTTGAAATGGTGGACCAACAGCGGACCAACAAATAAATATTATTTGTGGCGAACCAGCAAAAAAATAAAAAAGAAATAAAAATAACTCATTCAGCTAGTCTGACTGGCGGAATTGACTTCTCCCCCTCCACATCATCCAAAATCACCATGATTTTGGAAAATTTTTCCTAAACTACCATAAACTTGGAAATTTTTTTAGAAACAACCATAAATTGAAAAAATGTTTATATTTTTACCACAAAATGGTAAAAAGTTTCATATTATACCCATCCCGTGGTTGGGACGGACGGATAGGCATCATTTATTGTTTTCCATTCATAATTTTTTATTGCATAAATATTTAATAAACAATTGAAATCTAAGAATCTCCCATATATATATATATATATATATATATATATATATATATATATATATATATATATCTAGGGGTGTAAACGAACAGAGCCGCTCGCGAACAACTCGGCGCTCGGCTCGTTCGAGCTTGTATATTAAGCTCGTTTAATAAACGAGCCGAGCTCAAACTATGCAAGCTAATGAACAAGCTCGAATAAGAGCTCGCGAACCGGCTCGCAATTTTAATATATTAATAATTTAATTTGAGATATACAATATATAAATTTTTATTCATTTAAATATTTTTAAAATATATTATTACAAAAAAATCATAATTTTATAATAAATTATTTAGTAAATAATTTATTTTAAATAATTTTAATGAATAATTTAAATTTATACACTGTATTTTTATTTATTTATTTTTTTACTTGTTTAGGCTCGTTTAAGCTTGTGAACAACTCGCGAATACTTAGCGGCCTAATGAGCTCGACTCGAGCTCGGCTCGTTTATAAACGAACCAAGCCTGAACTAGCCAAAGCTCGGCTCGGCTCGGCTCGTTTACACCCCCAATATATATCTTGCCTTTGAAAGGCAGCCACTAGTCTTTGATGAAGAGTGAGAAACTTCGCACCGACGACACTTTCCTTTGCCTGTCGGTAAGATATATAAAGACATGTTCAATTGCCGTAGGAAAGAGAACACAGAGTATGAATCGCGAATACACAGGAACATAACAAGATTTCTTCTATTATAATAGAAAGAGGAATCTCAGAAGTGAAACCGTAAAAGAAGAGCCCTCCTCACTAAGAAATAACAACAATTAAAAACCAAGAAGAAGAAGAGACTGAATGAACTCAAAATGAAATGTGAGGAGTTTATACGGAGAAAAATCCTGTGATTGGGTGCATAATTTTTTCTGTAGTTGTGCCATTTAGCCAGTCAAACTGGCAAGACAAGCATCTGTCATTCGGTGCAGCAGCTATGGTGGCAGACGAGCTCTGCCATCATAGCTGCGCCTTTTTTTTTTTTTATTAATATGATGAAACCATTCCGCTAGTTTTGACTGGCGGAATGAGGAAGGAGACAATTTTCCTCACAAATTATGACAACTCAGAATCTAAATCTTGATAAGGATTGAGTGGAGCACAAATCATCCAAGAAATCTAACACTTGCCTTACTGTTTCGCTGAAGTCATAGCTAGCTTGCTTTCTTTTTTCTTTTAGTAGGATCACCCATTTTGGTGTTAAAAAGGTGATACTGATAACTATATGTTCTCCATTGATGAATTTATGTTATTTTGCTACATTTCTTGGATGATGCTTTGGTTACTGCTGTTTTGGAATCGCTGATATTCATATTCATATACTTTCTAAGCAGAAACTTTATGTCTCCATGTCGCTATATTATCTCATTGAAAGTTGGAATTTAACTGGTATTTGTTTGTTCTTCATTTTGACAGCACATCTTTTAAGGGTTAGGATTTTATCAGGCAGAAGACGAGTTTGAATTTGATCATCCTACAGGCAGACTTTAAGCAAAGCAAGCTCAATTTCGGCCAGTATGCTTAAAGGTTTCTTAGCCACTGATGTTGGTGAGACAGAGAAGAAGCAATATGTAGTTCCAGTATGCTACCTGATGGTGAAGGAGCCTTCATTTCCATATCTTCCAAGTAAAGCAGAGAAAAGTTTGTATGTGATTGTGCCAATCACACAACATAAACTTTGTATAATACGGTCCCTTTTGTAGCTATTTACTCGGACTAAAGCACCTGCGCTATATATACTAACTCTGCTTTTGTCTCAGGAAGAGCATCTATTTTTTATGTCCAACCAATTCACCAAAAAACTGGATTCTGTCATTCAGTTCTTAGACAAATCCTGTCAAACTAAGAATCTAACAGCCATTAAGAAGATCTATGCTCACCTAATCACAACAGGCTTACTCTTTGTATCTCCTTATGTTCATAGTAAACTCATTTTTACCTACACCGCATGCCTTAATGAAAACAACCTTGAAACCCTGTCAAACTGCTGCAAATTCCTAAACACTAAAAACCCATTACCCTTCAATTTGCTATTATCTGATTTTTGTCGAAATGGGTTTCCTTTATTTGCGCTAAAAACCTGTTCTTTTATGCATTTAAATGGTGCTTCTTTGGATACTTATGCTTTGTGTACTTCTTTAGTGGCTTCATCTTGTATGAAAAATGTGAACTTTGGTAAACAGATACACACCCATGTGATAAAATCAGGTCGCTTATCCAGTGTGTTTGTGGGTAGCGCTTTGGTTGACTTATATGCAAAATCGTCCCTTGTTAGTGATGCAGCAGTGATGTTCGATGTAATTCCTGTGAAGAATACGGTTTGTGCCAATGCACTTTTAGCTGGGTATGTCGAGGCTAAATTGTGGGATCAGGGACTGAAACTAATGAACCAGATGCCTTCTCTGAGTTTGAATTATGATCATTTCACTTTATCAGCAATGCTAAGGATATGCACAGGGCTTTCTTCAATTGAATTAGGCAAGCAAGTGCATGCCTACTTAATCCGCAATATATATGATGTAGAAGATGATGTTTTCTTGCAAAGTTCATTGATTGAAATGTATGGCAAGTGTGGTTATGTAGGGAAGGCTATGCAAGTCTTTAATTTGGAAGGATTTAGAGTTGGAAGAAACAGAAATAAGGATATTGTTTTGTGGACTTCTATGCTTGGTGTCTATGGTAAAAATGGGCATTTCAACGAGGTGATTGCATTGTTCGAGGAGATGTTAAAAGAAAGGATCAGACCGGACGGAGTGGCATTTGTTACAGTAATCTCAGCTTGTGGTCACACTGGTCAAGTGCAACTTGGAATTGAGTATTTTGAGTCAATGTCTCGAGACTTTAACTTGACTCCTAAGCCAGAGCATTATAGTTGTGTAGTTGATTTATTGTGTAGGGCTGGTGAGTTGGATAAAGCCTGGAAGTTAGTGAAGGAGATGCTGGCTAAAGGACATGAGAGTTTCAACATTTCCATGTGGGGGACTTTGCTTAGTGCATGCGAGGAACATGGAAATATTGAGTTAGGCAAATTGGCTGCTCAAGAGTCACTCAAGTTGGAGCCTCAGAACGTAGGGATCTATGTTATGCTATCAAATTTATATGCTAGGTTTGGCATGTGGGATGAGATTGATCTCCTAAGGAAAATAATGAAAGATAGAGGATTAAAGAAAGTTGTTGGAAGTAGTTGGATTGAGGTCACAAGTTAAATGTAGTGACTAGTGATGTTAATCAAATGGGCACATAACTCTCAACTTCTTTATGTGAGAATTTAAGGGAAATAACATTGACATAGCTTTGTGATATCCTTGAATGTTTATTATTATTATTATTATTATTAAGTGTTGAATTCGTCCATTGGTAAAAAGAAATGAAGAACTCATCCACTAAGATCATAAGATTATAAGACATTAAATTTGAATATGAAATTTTTCACAGGAATAAAAGCACCACAAGTCTTATAATTTTAATTTTTTTTAGAAACTATCTCCGTTAGTCCTATATGTTCTTTAATTAGTAAACTATTTAATTTTCTTATTTTATTCCTTAAAATTTTGAAAATAAAAATAAACTCAGCAATTTAAAACTTAATTTTTATTAGAATTTTAGAAAAAAATTAATTGTTATAATAAAAAAATTAATAAGACTTCATATTTTCATATTAGATATAAATATAAAAAGATAAAGTTTATTCAACTTTCAAAAAATAAAATGTTTCAAGTTAGCCAGTTTTGCTTGTCTGATTGGCTAAATGAAGAAATCGATGCAAAAACAACAGTAGGGTCCAATGATCGTTATAAAATAACGGTAAACAAAATCAGTTAAATAGATGTGAAATTGCCACGACATAAAAAAGAAAGGATTTTTCAGTAATTATACCAACACTTATTGACGTTATTACCCTTCAATTGTCTACCTACGATTGGTCCATTTAAATAACAGTCCTTAAAATAAAAAAATATAATATAATATAAAATAAAAAAATATAAAATATAAAATATAAAAAAAGCTTGATGCACACAATTATTTTAGGCAAAATGCATATTTAAACCCCTGAACTTTCATTGTTTTTGACATTGAGCCCCTGAACTTTGAATCGGTAACATTGAGCCCCTATACTTTTCGAATGGTGACATTTGAGCTCCTGCCGTGACTGACTAAAACGCGTGGATGAGAGACGCTGTTAAAAGCGTGTGTTACTGCCACGTAAGATTATTAAAGTTACATGTGGGAAACGACGTCGTTTGATTATAGGAAACCAAAATAGCTATCATCCACACCAACCTCTGTTGCTTAGCTCTGATCTTAGAAACCAAAATAGCTTCTTCAGACCTCCTCATCAATGTCTCAAACCACCGCTCACCAGCCCTGGCCATACCTTTAGCATTCTGGTCCTAAAACTTGCCAACAAACTTATAATGCAAATGTGGCTCTCTTTCCCTCATTGATTCCTCAGAAAAATAACTCCTATTATTAATCAGTTTATTCAAGTAAGCCAACCGCCTGTTCTTCACCTTCATGACCTCGATTTCAATTCCTCAGAACTCAGACTCATCTTGCTCCTTAAATTCTTTACTCATAATTGTCCATTAGCTTATCGAATTCTCCAAGCTCTTCATATGTTAATTGCGACCCATATGACTCTGCAATGAAACCTAATTACATTGAAAGGGAAAAGAGGAGAATTAAAAGGTGTTTCAATATTACCTAAGAAAATGGTGACATCTCGGGAGAGAAGGTCGAGAAGAAGAGACTTGCGATGAGTGGGATTACAGGCATTGGATTGAAGAGCGCATAGGAAGTAGAGATTCTCCATCGTTGATAGCCTCTATGTTATGTTCTCCATTGCTCCTTTATTCAATATTCCCTGCATTTTGCTTTCTTTGCGTTCTGATTACTTATTTATATTGGAGAATATTAAAGAAAAAAAACTTCTCCAGCCATTATTATTCTCATGAGAATCAAGTTTTGGCCATTGATGAAGAAGGTGCGCTTCTTCTTCTTATTCCACATCACTATAAATATTAAATTTTGGATATGAAGTGGAAATTAGGTGTCAAGTATTTAAAATATAATAATATGACATGGCACGCCGTTAGTGGATTCTGTCAAAAAGGGGCTCAATGTTACCGATTCAAAGTTCAAGGGCTCAATGTCAAAAACCATGAAAGTTCAGGGGCTTAAATATGCGTTTTGCCTAGGGGTGTTCATGGCCTCTGAAATGGCCGAACCGACCATATTCGGTTCGGTTTTACATTTTTAAAATTTTCAAATTTTTTGAACCGAACCGAAATTTAGTTCGGTTCGGTTTTATGTAAAAAAAAGTTCTATTAACCGAAATAACCGATTTTTTTATTTTTTATTTTAATTTTTCTAAATATTTGTTAAAAATATATACAAATTTAATATAAAAATATAAAAATAATCAATATTTTAAAATTTTT